>CM076614.1:22737893-22829706 GCA_038502775.1 Hippodamia convergens
AAAAAGAGTATTTGGAAAGTAAAACATCAGTACATGTTGTTATGCACATCAGACTCATAATTGAAGTACGGTGGTCCAGTTTGGGACAGGTAAATTGGTTAGCGACAGGACATTCTGTCACCAGCGACTTAGTTATGAAGATCGACACCGTATGATGAAACTACCCACGCTTCGAAGATAGAGGCTCAGAGGAGAACTCATAGCAACATACAGAGCACCAAGAGAATCTCTCTAATATGTATGATCTTAAAACCAACAAACGTCTTCGTGGTCACGATTTCAAGTCGTACCGTGAAAATTCTCATCATGCATCAAATCAAGTTTTTCATTCTTGGAATCAGCTCCAATATGTTGTGGTGGACAGATGGAAGTGTCAATTCTTTCAAGAACAATATGAACCGATTGTAATTGCCATCGAAACCGTTTATGGTTCCACACAAATACTTGGTATGAAGTATGAATAAAATAATTGAGAATCACGGAAGTTGATCTCTACTCAAACATCTTCACTCCAGGAACATGCTCTAACTGATGGACAAAACAGGATTTTTTAAGTTAAATAGATTATTTCAAACATCAGCAGTTACTATCCGAATTCATAATAAACCAGGGCCGATAAGCCTGCTCGTGAAAGCCTGAAAATATTCATGCGGAAGAAATTATTCCAAATATGAACAGAATCGAAAATCTGTTACACAGACCGATAAAAGTGCATCCAAAACTGATAGAGAGAAATTAACTCTTCCTGTTTTGATCACTCGAAACCAAGATAATCAACTTGACCCCTTTAGCAGGTAGGTTCGAATGCAAGATTCCTGAAAGTATCATTATACGCGCCAGGTCATGTCATAATGAAACCGAAGCGTAACAACGAATTCAATATGTCTTCGATAATATATCATGCTAAGCAGCAATATTAAGCAGCATCGACAAGTTCACACGGCAATTATAAAAAGTCGAAGATGATGAACAACCACTACTTCGGTTGACAGATCGTAATGGTATCTCGTGAACTGAAGAAGTTGAAGTAGTTTATGCATGAAGCCAACAGGGTTCAATTAAAACCATTAAACCAGCGCTTCTGGTATTACCAGCTTTAGCTGCATATAATCCATCCAATATTAAAATGCGCTTAGTATCAGTCGCTGCCTTTTATCTCAGCTGATATCGTATTTGCATAATTTCAATGGAACGTTGAAGGTATCTTTTTCTTTCAATGATCTACTCTCGAGAATTAAAATCTCTATTTTCTTGCCCCATCAATTTATAGGTACATTTCGGGAATAAATAAGAAATGAAAGAGCTATTTCATATTATAGTTGTAGGGGGACGCAAGCGGAAATTTTTGGATTTACTCAGGCGCGGAAGATTAATAATAATAATAATAACCGCGAATTTTTGAGCTTTATCATGGAATAACGAAAAAACGCTCGGACAGGTCAAATTTTGTTGAAAGAGGGACAAAATTAGGGTGTTCAAATGAGTTTGATATCACTACCCCCTTTAGCCGCAACCCCTAACAGTTCTCATTTTCGAATAGGTAAAAGGGGACGAGCATCACCTTGTTGGAAAGGCAATTCAATTTTCTGCATTATTCGCTTTATTATTATTTATTCATTTATTACCGAAAATACCCAAAATTAATTACACAAAATTAATTACAATATGTGCAGCTCACAGAGGTAATCAGTTACCGTGTTGTGAGCTCGGTGTAGAAAGTCAATCATACATCATATCTTATTCAAAACTAACAAAAACCGAAAAAAAAAATTGAAACCCACAATACCACAGAATATGCACACTTTCAACCCCCATCGCAATTCACAACTACAAAACAATAATAATACGAATTTTGATCCTAATTACAAACCTGTTGAAACCCATTTCTTCAATTTATTCTTCCTGGAATATCCACTGTTCAAAATTTTTAGCTCATTAGGAAGTAAGTTAAACACACTAATTGCTCTCACAATACTACTTTTACCACTGACTGTCTTGAATCTTATATGCCTTATACAGCCTGACTCAGTATATCAAATCAATATCTTTCACACGCGCCGAATTTGGATGTTTGAGATGAATGAATTCGACATCACTTGTCGTTGTGGTAGATGCTAGAGAGAAGAAGAAGAATTCATTTTTTGACCCTTCCGAGCGTTTTTTCAAAGATCCAAAGTTGGCGTGTGAAAGTTATTGATGGAATACTGAGTCATTCTGTATAAATATATGGCGATGAAAAAAATACACTCATGCAGGAAATTGAATTGCCTTTCAAACAAGGGCTGCTCGACCCCTTTTCCCAATTCAAAAATGAGAGCTCTTAGGGGCTGCGGCTAGAGGAGTAGTGATATCAAACTCATTTGAACACCCTTTTTTAGTTATTTATTCTTTATTTTCTATTCTCTCCTCAATTCGACAAGAGAAAGTTATGTTTTCGACGCGAGCTCAAGAAAGCTCATTTGAGGGCTCGTGTTTGAGCTCGTTCAGAGAATCAACAAAATTAATAGTAACAAATTAAACACAATAATCATTTTTCTGTGAAAAAATACTATACAGGTCGCCAACATCAAACAACATCATATACTGAGTGATATAGTGGGGTGACCGAGGATGAAGCAAAACTTGACAACCTCATAACAATCCATGAACAGCTTGTCTCCCAAACGAAATCAAAATTTGATCAGACCAAGTGTTTTTTCGTTATTCCATCCCAAAGCTCAAAATTCTGGGTGGAAAGCCCTGTATATGGCTGCCCGTCCAGAAAAAAGGATACGACTATTAAAAAATTGATCATCAGACATCCTCGAGCGCGTCAGATTAAAGTAGGGCTGCTGAAAAGTATATATACCGATAATCTGAAAATTTGAGAGTGGCGAAAAGAAAGCGGATGATGATGGTTCGAAGTTGGCTGGATATTCCCGAAGTACTTGAAAATTGTCTAGAAATTTCAATGCGTGCATCGGCATAATATTATTTTGAATATTCTCTCAATAAGTCTTAATTTTTGGTAACGCTAAATATTACGTTTTTTCTTGTCTCATGAGATATTTAGTATATAGGTGGGATATGATTTCATTTCATTATGGTCCGGTAGCGTTTCTCCAAGAGATGAAGCCAGAATTCAAGAATTTGCGAAAGAGTGAATACTTTTCAAAACTAGCCAATGAGCAGTGAGGTTAGGTCGAAGACAAAAAAATACAGGAATACAGTTGATGCCATAATCAGTTTCTCTAAAAAGACGACCAATTTTGCTACCCTGTACACACGCAAATACAGATATTGTTCTCTGCTGAGCTATTTTCCAAGAAATTCGAGAAGATCAATTGTAAGTAGCTACGTAATGAATCTATAAAATTATTTCATTGTCTTTATCATCAGCGACCCTTCTCTTACTTCCCTTACTTCACAAACTTGAAAGGTTTGAAAAGTATCTATTTTCGGGAATATCTTCTCAGTTATGAGAGATTGAAGAGGACACATCTCGTTTAAAATCCGGCATGTGTTACTTGAAATAACTTGAGCAACTCATCTTTTGTATATTGGCAGGTGGTGTGACTGGAAATTTGTAGATTACGGAATTTGAAGTGATTTGATTTGCAAATTGATAGGATCGGAGTATACACAAAACTGAAAATATAACTTTAAGTAGTAGTGTAACGGTAGTGATGAGCTCATTACGACACGGAAAAAGAGAAAAACATGTAACTTACACCTTTAAACAAAAGTATAAACCAATGCATTTTCTGAAATTTTTTCAGAGTTATTCTCCCAGTCTCTGGGTCGATGAAACAATGATTTTTATATTTTTTGTTCTAGAGACCTCCCATAATTCCCATAATTCAATCGATATATTACATGTGTGTTCCAGTCTTAATAATGATGATGTCGATAGCTATCAACTGTTGGTTTATGCAGAATAGTTATTAAATCAGGTCTTTAGAGAAACTCATTGTTCACCAAGAAAAAACCAAGGATCCCCCGCGTTTAGGTTGATTGGTTTTTCCACGCCCACTCTGTTTCGCACTTACCTAGGTAATCGGATTGAATCCCGCAATTTCATTAACCAAGGCACCCACAGATGTTTGTTTTGAACCAGACAAATTAACAGAGAGCTCATTCTGCATCAGTCAAAGAATCCGAGCGGAGAGTCGCCCGCGTTCGCGATAATATAAGTCAAGAGGTATAAGCGCGCGTCAGCGATGAAGTATTCCGAGATAACGAAAGAAGATTTGCATAACATCTGAAATGCATGGGAACTGTTGTTCAGGCGCGCCCTGTAATACCGACTATATCTCAACTTCATAATATGCTTAAGCAAAGATGAGGAGCTCAGCTATAGGCTGGACCAGATTGAGGATCTGCGATACTCAGATTCTCATCTTCATCAAATGATTTTAGTAATTTATTGGCCGATATAGTTGCACTTAATTAAATGGAGATTTGCGAGATCGCAACAACAATGTTCTCGGTGTTAAGGAAATTAAGTAATCTGACGTGGAAAGGTGGCTTCACTGAATTCATAATGCGTCATCAGACCCTGAAATTGTTGGTTAGTGGTTGTAAAATTTAGTTGTTGATGCTCTGGGATTGATGCGTGGATTGTGCTTGTGGCAGTAGATTAATAATTCAGGATAGTAGATATCAGCATGATCGAACGCTGCGGATGTTTATCTAATGATCCTCATTAACTGGTATATTCCAGGACAGACGGTCCATTTTTACACTCGATTACTATCAAGCTAATTTTCCGAGAGTAGCTACTATTTGATCAGACGCCAATATAGTGTACAAATCTCGGTAGGTACCTCTCCATTGTAATAGCTAACAGACGTAGCAAGGAATAAATTAACGATCTGACGATTATAAAAACTCATTACTATCATCATCATCTATGGCTCTACAACTCAAGGTGAGTCTTGGCCGCATTTACTATTTTTCTCCACTCTAGTCGATTTTGTACTGCTAGCTCCCATTGTGTTATTCCCAGTCTCTGCAAATCACTGGTCACTGCGTCTTTTCACCGTTTTCTTGGACGACCAATTCTTCTTCCCTCATGCCTTTCCCAGAATGCTGTATTGAGGAGTCTTCCATCTTGTGACCTCATGACATGTCCTGCCCATCTATGCAATTGGACTTGATATGTCGCACTATATTCTCGTTCCCATAGAGTGCCTGTAGTGCTTGATTCTTTCTTATTCTTCATTCTCCCCGTTATTTCGTCTCTACAAGGCCCAAAAATAGCCCTCAGGATCTTCCGTTCCAGTACCAGCAATCTATCAGCTGGATTATTTTTTGTTGAATGCGAATCCTATGTACACTGCAATAAAACTATTTAAACTTCTTCCTAAAGACCTTAGGGACATACAAAACTATACTTCTTTCACAAGTTCCTTCATTGACTCATCATGAATACTGAACCTTATTCAGTGTTTGAATTTCAACAAGCTTGTGAGCGATTGTAATTTTTTCTATAATTAAGTTTTGTTGACTTGTTTTCTCTTTGTTGTCCTCTGATGATTATTTGAAAATAAATACATATTATCATTATTATTGTTATTATCTGAATAATTTCTGTCTATCAAAATCTATGGTTTGACCAAAGACACCCTTCCTTACATCTATCATGTATCGATAACTAGTTAATAAAAACTGATCACTGAACAGCTAATTTTTTACGCTCACTTAATATTTGAATAATTCAACAGTCATAGTATCATCCTACAAATTACGTGGAACGTAATCTGGGTCCTACGTTCACAAATTGTTAATTCCAAAAAAACCATTCTCCTCGATACAGAAATATTACATAATAAGTTAGTTTGTTCTCTGACGAATGAAGCAATTGTAACTTCAAATACTCGATACTGCCTCTGGTGTCGTTTTTTTAACTAGACATTTAGTTCGATTTGAAATATATCAAAGGTTATGTTGCTTTGTCGATTTTTCTCATTGAGTTTCTCTTTAAGCATTCATTGTAATAAGTGAGCTTCATTGTTTTCCACGAGAAAATGAACGAAAACACCCATACCCATACAGCGGGCCTGAATATTTTATTGTAAAGTTGGAAAACCTGTCTTCGAGTATGTAAGTTCCCTTCATTTCTGCAAAGGAGACTATTTCCATCCTCGTTAGTTGATACGGAATTCGAATTTTAAGGTTCTTCCTTCTTAATATGGTTCCTGGAGAATTCAAAAAGTAGGATATTAAAGAGAATACAGTACAGTATCGAATCATCAAACTAAAGATTTTATAGAACAAATAATTTTTCAAATAATTCAGATACTATCTACTAAGTATTGAATTTTTGGAAATAATCAGATCGACATATTTCGTCCTTGCTACGTTTGTTAGATACAAAACGGAGATGTTCATATAAGATATCCTCAGGCCTGTCGTAAGCGGGTGTGCACTGCACAGGGGCGGCACGTCCAGGGGCGGGCAAATCGAGTCATCGAGATCATAATCACCAATATAATTTCTCTTTCCTCTCTTCTTGTCAGCTGCCTGCATCCAGGCGACTTGCAAAAATTACTCCGATCCATAAAAAAGTATGATCCTCAGAATTACCGACCTATCAGTCTACCAATTATTCTAAACTAGCTGAGAAGATTGTCGCCAAGTCCCTTATGTCTTTCCTAATCTCCAATGGTATTATCCCGGAAGAACAGCACGGCTTTGTACCTGGTAGATCGGTGATAACCTGTTTGTTGAAATGTGTCAACGATTGGAGACAATTAATGGATTTCAACACACCACCATGACATTACTACCTCGATTTTGCCAAAGCTTTCGATAGGGTCCCGCACAGGAGGCTGATTCATAAGTTGGAGCTCTTTGGAGTGAGAGGCGATTCGCTGGCCTGGATACAATCTTATCTCACTGATAGGAGCTTTACGGTGACTCTGCATCTTCTAATAGAGCTGCCCCCGGTGGTGCACCGCAAGGCTCAGTTTTGGGACCCATATTATTCCTAGTCTACGTTGCGGATCTACCTTGCGCCTTGACCTGTTCATCCTTTTTCTCCGCTGACGATTTGAAAATTTATGGAAAATCAGCATCGTCAGGTGAGCTCCAGGCTAACTTAAACCGTATTCACGACTGGTCTGCAGTGTGGTTACTCCCGCTGAATGTCGGCAAATGCCGAGTTTTCCATGTTGGAAAGACGAAACCGAAAAGTCCCTACTATTTGCATGATGATCTCATATCTGTTGCAGCTGAACACAAAGATCTCGGTGTTGTTATATCGGACGGCCTTACTTGGACATCTCATACCAGGGATGTTGTTAGAAGGGCCAATCAAGTCCACTTCATGATTCGAAGATCCTTCCCTCGATGATCCATTCGGTTTGTAAGCTGCTCTACACCATATACATTCGCCGAATTCTGGAACATGCTAGTCCGGTGTGGTGTTCATATCTGATCAGGGATCGAAACCTCCTAGAGTCGGTTCAGCGTCGTGTGACGAGACTACCATACGGCAGATTTGATCGGTTCGGTCTGGAAACTTTTTTGTCACGACGTGCTCGTGGTGACCTGATTGTCACATATCGCGCATTGCATGGTTCATTTGAATGCGACTTGTCGTGCCTATTTCTCATGAACAATAACAACCTGCGAGGACATTCTTATAAACTTTACCGCGAAACCTTTAGGTTCTCTGCTAGGGAATCTTTCCTTAGCAACCGCATATTTTCGCTGTGGAACTCCCTGCCGGACAGTGTTGTATGTGCTCCGTCAGTTAACTCGTTCAAGAACCACTTATATGACTTAGTTGCTGGTCCTTGATATGTGGAGTGATCTCATCGCGTCATTGATTAACATTTGTTTATATTTTGTTAGTACTTCTGTATCTTTTTTTCTCTTTTTCAGGATGACATCTGTTTTTTTTTACTGGACTCTCTTACTTAAGAATTGACATGTTTGTTTTGTATTCTATCACACACTTGCCGTTTTTGTTTTTGAGACTTAAAGGTTGTAGCCTCTTCTCTCATTTGTGAAATAATAATAATAATAATAATAATAATACCGAACCGGCTCGTTGCATGAGAAATAATAAAAAAATAATATAATCATCGAAAATTGTGCCTTGGAGAGGATCTCCTTTCATCAATTTCTAATTAAAGTTGAATCTGTTTACGTCTCTTCATGCACCGACGATGATCATTGATCTCAATATGAGTACAGGGAATTTTTCCATAAGCCACTCATCTCATTTTCCTTGTTTTTTCTACTTGTTTTCAGAAAGTAACTTCTCCTTTCTACCTTAAGCCTGATGTATATTGAGCTATATGAACTTATTTGTCAGTCTTTCTAACAGGAATTTTTTAGGTGTCCATTCTCGCACCATTTAGCCTGTCTGTAGATTTAATTTTCTATTCTTCTCACTTTATTCCTGGTATATCATCTGATACCAAGTGCTGTTCTGATTGCTCTGTTTAGAGTAATCTCAAGGTATTTTCTATCATAATATATTTATTTATTTCAATATGAACTCAGTGATGATATTTAAATACACGACAAAACCAAAAACAGAGTGTATTTTTTTTAAGACCGTGAAACAAACAATTACTTCTTCAAAGGATAAATTCGAGGACTTGAAAACATTTATAGACGTCTTTGTTTTTTAAGCAACATCCTATTTGTGTACTTCAATGACGATTCAATGAAGTATTGCCACGATTTGAATCTGAAGCTAAAAGATCATTCAACTAGTGAATCACACATTGACGGTCTTGTTTTTTTTTTTTTTTTTATTATTGCATTGAAATCACATTTTGGAGAAAACCAGTCTGATGATCCACAAACCCTATTACAATATCTTTTTGGCTATGATACAACTACATCATTTGGATGAGTTTCTGTGTCGGCCTATGAACGGTCTCGATGTTGTGCCACTTCAGTATTCTACCAAAACCATCTTTGACATAATTCCCACATTTCGGTATACAGAAATATCACTGAAAATATTATTAACACTTTCGTTCTCAATTTCTGGTGGAAAGTTTTTTTCGATTATAAAAAATCAACAATGCACTAGCAGTGACTGATTTATTTAGCTATAGTCTAAATTGAACAGGAAATTCTGGACAGGTTGAAAACATGACTGATTTCGCTAATACAAAGTTGGGAAGAGTGAAACTTCTTCAGATAAATATTCAAGTATGTACCTATATTATTTTACACTCTGCGTACCTAAATGAATGTTTTTTTCTTCAATCGGTTTTTCTTTATTTTGTCCAACCCTAATGAGGAAATATCCATTAGCGCTTTTTTGAAATTACTCGTGAGTATTTATAGGGCGGCATAACAGCAACAGCTTTCAAACGGCTAGCGGATATCCTATTGCGTTTCATCAAATAGAAGCTACCCACAGATAATCAGCTTGATAGTAATTAGAGTTGCAGGACTGACTTTACTTGTTTTGCGTTCGAGTTTCACAAATAATCCTGGGATAATCCGAGAACATAATCTCATTTTTAGATTGTTCGATGCATTTGGGTTTTTCAAAACTTGAACCAGTTCTAGAACGGTCTTAGGTATAGAAACGAGTGCGCATCTGTTCGGCGAAGTTTCAGAACAATCCTAGGACTGTCCTGAAAATTATTACCCGAATAAAGCTATTATGCAAAGATTATAGAGTATAAAGATGGGAAACGAAGCGACTACAGTGATGTCAGCGACATCTGTTTTTCAAAAGTAGTCGGTCTATGGTTAAAATATTTAATTAGAGTCCATTTGGCATAGATTATGTAGAGATTATTAGTAGGCTGTTGTCATTTTTGAAAGAAATACTTGAATAAATATTTTTGCTGAATGATGATTATATTTTCTCGCCTATTTTCCACTGAAATAACTCTACAAGAGTAGCACCTAGCTAACTCCATAATCTTGGTTTGTGTGTTTTTCTGTTATAAATTTTGTTTTAAAAACTGACCGACATTCGAAATGCATGGTGATTAATTCCAGAAATAATAGAAAGAATAATCTTGAATGTGCATTCTTATCACTA
This sequence comes from Hippodamia convergens, assembly GCA_038502775.1. Lineage (NCBI taxonomy): Eukaryota > Metazoa > Arthropoda > Insecta > Coleoptera > Coccinellidae > Hippodamia > Hippodamia convergens. Next base: position 22,747,903 of record CM076614.1, read on the forward strand.
CCGAAGAGAATGGAAATGTAAGTTTTGAAACTCGTATCATGTAACTGTCTTGTTCATCGCTTTTTGATTTCAGAGTTGTCAAATAGATAGAGGTTTCGGGGCAAAAATATATTGTTCTGGATAATTTTTTTGCGAACAAATTCATCGGTCTAATTCATTAGATCAAAAAGTTCCACTCATAGAGGCAATGGTGGTCAGAAGAACGACTTATAGAGTTATGGTTCTCTCGACGACCCTTCCAGCAGTTCGACTCATCTACTAGACCCTCTAGACTCATTGAGGTGAAAAAACACTGGGTAAGGTATGTATGAATCGGGTCCAGAACAACTGTTTGACTTATTGATGTTCGATTTATTGAGAGTTCACTGTATGAATAAACTCTTGAAATTGTTACAATAATTCTCTAATTTGTGAACGAATTTTCGAGATGTTCTCAATTTCATAATTATCGAATTCTAGTTGATTTTACACAATCATTTCAAATAAAAATATAAAGAATCCAGAAGCGTATTTCATTTGATTCAAAACAATATGTAGATGGAAAATATCATCCTGATCAAAAAAACAGAGCTCTGCTTTTGTTTTGTCGATCAGGATGTTTCTTCAAAAGCTCGACAAGGAATACTCAATGGAAATTTATGAGGAGTATAATTCGAATTAATCAAACTAGTTTTCTGTACTGAATTATGTTTTCAGCGCCATCTAGGTGTCACAAGTAAGAAACTAGCCAAAAATCGTAGTCGGATTTTAGTACCACAGATGTAAGGGCGTTTCCTATCTTTCTAATTCTATAATCTTTGCTATTATGGTTATGTCCCAGATAATTGACTGTTTCTGGTTTTTTATTTTCGTTAATGTTGGGTTTCAAAGTTCAATTCAGCTTTGAAAAAAATTAATCGGATATATAATGATGATTTTATTTCTCATGGAATGTTAATTACATTAAATGACTATCGGTATTGAAGTTAAGCAGTGACGATATAGTCATTGTTTAGCACAGGCACATGGTACATAAGAGTTTCACTTCAAGTCTGTGCATTTCTAGAGCGTTTTTGTTCAAAGCATTTCCTTCAATCACAAATCGAATTGAATTTATTCAACCGATAGTTTAATCCCTCGAGTCCTTTCGTGTGTGTTATATTTCTATTGAAAATATGGTTGTTTCGGCAAAGATTTTATCTTTAATCGGGCGAAGGTTTCTCCGGCAAAAAAAACCGTATGAACAATGTACGAGCTCCGCCGGGTCCGAAGGGTAAATGCATCAGTGTTGTAGCCGAGATTACAGCAAGAGTAATATACCATGAGGTATTGTTTATACCGATTATAAGTGAGCAGTATCCGCTTCATAGTGGACCGATAAATTTACAACAATTTTTCAGTGATCCTAGCGAAAACTAGTTGCGGCAATATTTATGTGTAATGGGATCTCGAGATTCCATTGTTCGGGTCTCCATTGGGCTTATATTTTATACGTGTAGGAGCGTAAAAAAGCAGGTAACACGTACTATAAACATTAAAGTCGGCTGTTGTAAGTGGCAACGACGACTACCGCCCAGTAGTTGTTGCCTGATAGTTTCCGATCGAAGAAACATCCTGCGGAGAATGTCGAAATTAATTTTCCCTCAAATACGAGTGAGATTATGAGTGTCGATAAGTTGAAACTAATGCCACAGAAAGTAGCACGCGAAAAGGGCGGTTCCAAGTGGAGGGGGTGCATGATTGCTATGGACTCATGCAAATAACAATATTCACTCAAAGAGCATTCTGAATAATGAATATTGTTGAAAAATTCGGAATAAGTTGCCTTTTATTCTCGATGAAAATACATCATTCAACTAAGAACCGAAATCTATGATTTTCACTATTAATACTACTAGAGATCGAATTATTTCCGCAAATTTTTTTAGAGCTCATGAATATTTTAAAAATTCGTCTCGTCTCGTCTTCGACTCGGGATAATTTTCTGAAAATATTCATGAGCGAGAAAAACTTTCCTGATCTCAATTATCTCCGTAAAACAATTCCACAAAATATAATTGTGATTGAGTAGATAATATTCATTTTTCGATGTCGAACAAAGTCCATTTTCGTCTTCATCAAAGCTGCATTTTAGCAGCTACTAAGACTACATCAAGCTTTCAAAAATATACATTTTGACGATCTTTTATTGAACTAATGACGTCGAAAAGAAAATATATATCATAATATTTTCAAATACCTATAGTTTCATCGTCAAAATACAGCTTAAATACTTGCAAAACATAAAATGGATAGTTTTTCACACAATGGGGGTATAGTGACAGCGTGTACTTATGGTAATTAATAGTGACACTTGACGTGACAACACAACAAACATTCAATCAGAACTGAGTGAAAAGTTGGCTTAACATGGAAACGTAAGATTTTACTAACTGACATGTGACAAATATACTTCCAATAAAAAAAAGTTATGGTTGTTGTCACCCTCAGATGGTTTTTTCGGAATAATGTAAAAACTCTTTCTTCCCCTCTAATACAGAACTTGAAATCATTTTTAGTTTCTTCAAGACTCTTATGCTTTTAAGTTTGGCCGGTTCAATATCACCTTTTGACCAGTGACGGGCCTAAGGGGGGGGATGGGGTCGATATTCCCCCCCCCCCAATGTTGAACGAAGTTGGCAAATTTTCAAAGCAGTCGGCAAATTTTCAAAGGAGTTGGAAAAATTTCAAAGCAGTTGGAAAAAAAAATTCAAAGTAGTTGGAAAAATTTCAAAGCAGTCGGAAAAAATTCCTAAGCAGTTGAAAAAAGTTCCAAGCAGTTGAAATACATAGTTCTGAGAGAGTTATGAAATACGAAGGAATCGGAATTAGCAAAAACAAGTTTGCAATCAATACTTGACAATATGTATAGCCGGCAATAAATGGTATTCAACCCAATATTTTCACCATCAAGTGTTTGAAGAGATGCGGCCTCAAGAAGTAGGTACCTATATAGTTGTAAATTTTTCAGTTACATCGAATGGACTGGGTCATAAAAAACCATCTGGTATCATGAATTTATGCTGTTTCCATCAGATAAGCAGAATCATCATTAGGTACGCTCTTCGTACATTGTGTTATAGTTTTGCGAATAAACAATATGTGTAAATAAATTTTGAAAAATGGACCGAAAAAAATTCAAAGTGAAGTTTGAGTTTTGTGGTGCCTCATAAGAAATTAGTACGAAATATTTCATGAACAGAAAATGACGAAAGGACAACAAGTGTGAGAGAAAATTATGGGTAGCGACCGTAGAATATAGATTATCAGAAACGCAATTTGTAATATTTTTTTCAAGTATAAAAACTGAAATTTGCTAAGAAACACAAATCGAACACAACAAAAATCGTTCAAAACACTAAATATATCCTCAATTATAAACACTTATTGCAATAAACGCTACAAAGAGTTCGAAATCGCAAACTCAAATTAGAAAATTATGTTCGAAAATGTAGTATCCCATTGATGTATCCCATACACCTCTCATCTCAGTGACAAAATCTAATATCATTTCTCCAACCTCATGATAAAAGATCTCTGAGTCTGGGAATTGAAAATGGTATTCATTTCGATATTTCATCTATGTTTGAAAAATGTTTTCAGTGTAGCCTCCGTAAGGGCAAAGAATTTTTTTGTTTTCCGTTTTATTCTTTTTCAAAATTGTTTCTTCAATCATTTATTTAGGTCCAAACCATTTCCCTACTAAATTGGGAATCTGTTCTTTCAAGAAGTATCTTGATTTATAATGTTTGCAACTTTGCCACACATTATCCGTTTTTTTTCTTAGTTATGTTGCTTTCTTTATTTCATGGAATCAGCGAGCATGAAGGCTCTTTTTTATCAAACGAAATATATTTTCTGAAAATTTCGTTCCTATTATTCTCTGAAATGGGCCCATGTTAGGGATGAGTAGTTTCAATATTATGAATCTCATAAAAGTGGTTAGTAATTAACTTTGATTTTTCATCTACACAACATTCAATCATGCATATTTATTTATTTTATGGAATACGCTTTTTTGTGAAAAATAACTTGTTTTTATGATGCTTGAAATTTTGAGATACACCGAGGAATAAAACGTTCCAAGCCTACTTCAAGGTATTCTTACAAAAAATGATTCCATAAAATGAAGAAACTCACATAATTGAATATTGGGTAATTGGAAAATCAACGTTGATTTCTCACCACTTTGATACTTTGATGGGATTCATCGTATTGAAACTGCCCATTTCCAATATTCACTCCTTTCAAAGAATGAAAAGAATAGACTTTTCAGAGAAAATATTTCCTCTGATGGAAATGAGCCTTGCCTTCGCTTCCAGATTCTATGAAATAAAGAAATGCTACAAAACTGAAGAAACAATCAAGTAGTGTTTCTCAAAATTTCAAACAACATCAAGATGCTCTTTACGAACAAAATAGACTTCATAACTTACTTAATTGACTACGTAATTGAATATTCGGTAGATGGAAAAAAAATTAATTATTCCTCGCTCTGTTGAAAGTCATAATTTTCAATTTTTTACCGAAACAAATATTATAGCATATTAAGTTTTACGGTTTTCTGTTAATTCAATGTACAGTTGGAAAATTTTCGATGGATTTCCGCCCCCAAAAATTTTGCTTCGGCCCGTCCCTGCTTTTGACGGTAAGTGCAATATTATTTCGTTAATACGGAATCCATTTTAAATGTTAACTGGGTTGTGTAGAGCTGTGTTATGTTCTGCAAATTTCAAATTTACACTGGACATTTCTTTCATATTCAAAAAATGTTATACCATCTTCATGGGTTGACCTGTCTTTTTGAAATTTTTTCATATTCTTCATTTTTAAGTTCTGGGAGGTTAATAGTTCCTATTGGAATGCTCTGTGTATCATCAGTAGTCAGCAGTAGCACTTTTCAAATTATTTCCACGTTTTCATTATTTTTTGAGATACCAGATCTGTTGACAAAAATTTTTTTTTTTCTTTACGTTGACCGATAGTTTAGATCAGATCGGCTTTCCAACTTGTTTTGTTACTCACTTTGAATTCAAAGAATGATTCATCCCAGTTAGCAACGTTGTAAATTAGTGCGTTCTCGCTAAAATAAAACATGCGAGACGAATACAATTCAAATTGTATTAATCGAAGTGGGCCTCGATAATGTGGAAAACTATTGTATCAATTATTACAATTTTCATACGATTGTCAAAATAGAGCTGAGTTCGGCATCGCATACATTGGACGATAATTCAGACTTATTATCTCTACTAAATGTTTTTGCATTAAGATAAAATTTTTCATTGTTGGGAAAGGATGCAATTTTTTACCCAACTTTAATGTGAATTTTTATATAGGAATTCTGACGTAATCAGATTTCAATCTTCTCCGCTTCATGATAATTCGTTTTATTTCTCGAGAGATATATGATGGACCAGACGACCGCTAACACCCACATCTAGTCCGAAATTTTCTGGGAGTTTTATGGTTTTTATCTGATTTCTTCGATTCATGTGCATATTTTCATCTTTTTATTGGAGGCCTGCTGGCGTGGGTGAAAACGTGGGCTTCCCTTCTTTTATATTTCCGTGACCAAAACCAAATTGCATTATAAATTACGCATTTGTGTGTTGGTCAATTTGGGGTTGCCATATACAGAAATATTCTCATTTCGATGTCGTAATGTCCGCAAAGATCGAAGAGCTGTTGTAATACTCACGAATTTTCGAAGAGAAAAAAAGGGTTATTCTTCCGATCTCTAAATTTTTTCGGTTAATTCGCAGGATGAACGTTAAAATTACAACGATTAAATACTGGGTCTGTTGTTTTTTAATTCTAGTAAAAAATTAGGAACTCCAAGGCCATCATGAGGAGATCCGAAACCATTCTAGTAGCACAATCCGGAATACTAGATTGTAATCTTTCCAAATAGAAATTCAAGAAAGAGTGAATCGAATGTCGGAGGAAGGGTCAGAAAAAACCAGTTAGAAATTGCTTTCTTATCTAAATATTCATATACTGATTCAGTTTAGTTACCCCTTCTGGAAACTTCAAGACTGTGTATTTGAGATAACAAGACATTTCTTAATAGTCTAGTCTGAGAAAAGTTGCAGAATGGGCTCCTATTCCAACACGAATACGAAATTCTAAAATGAGCGACGAAGGGGTGAGTTTTCGAAAGCATATATGTTGGAATTATCTTCTGCCATGAATATTAAGTGATATTTTCCTCATTTCAGTAATTTTTCATGAAATACCCTCGACATTCAAATATAAAATCGGATTAGAGACTTTTGTATTGTATCTTGGCAGTTACCTACGAAATTCGACAGATCACGGAATTTGAATTGACTGGATTTGAAAATTGATAGGATCAGAGGTCACTAGGTACTGACATCCACAAAACGAAAACTATAACTGAAAACACAGCCGAAACCGGTTTATCTCTCATCTCAATGATAAAATCTAATATCATTTCTCCAACCTCATGATAAAGGATCAAGACCAGGTTCTTTGAGCCTGGGAATTGAAAATGGTATTCATTTCGATGATTACTATTTTGAATTCATCTTTGTTTCAAAAATATTTTCGGTGTAGCCTCCGTATAGGCAAGAATTTTCTGTTTACCGTTTTATTCCTTTTCTTAAAAATACTTGGCTTCTCGGTCCCCAAAAGAATTGGGCGTTTCCATCATGCCAACCTGCATGAAAGCCCTGATTCAGGGCCACTGCTAAAATGTCATTGAGTGGAAGAGGATTTACAGAGTTCTTTTTTCACATATCATTGGAGATGTGAAAGTTCATTTTGACGCAATTGCATGTCACTACTTTGTAATATTTTACTCAGTACTTCACAACTAATTGCTTCAAGTTTTTCATGAAGATTTTGTCCCTGAGGTGTACTAACAAGGCCGGAACCGTTATATCCGTCATCTCAGTGACAAAATATCCTTTCTCCAACCTCATGATGAGAGATCTTTGAACCTGGGAATTGAAAATGGTATTCATTTTGATGATAACTATATCAATTTTTCCGCAGGGACACATTTTCTAAACAAAGGACCATGGATTTTTTTTTTATCACTGATCACTTCATTCATTGGCTTCAATATTTCAGCAGATACAGAATCGACATCCACACTTTGGTTATTCTTTAGGGATCTGATAATTTCCTCGAATGCAATCTTCTTCACAGGATTTAAGAAGGAATTATTTAATCTAAACCTTCTTAATATCTGTTGTTGTCCTCCGAGTATTTATCTCCTTCAAATATTTTCGACAAAGCTGGAGAAATGTATATTTGAATGTTGTTTCATAGTTTCCTTACTTGAAATTTCCACTCGTATCATTAAAGGTTTAACTGAAAATGCAACAGAAATTAGTTTTAAAACATTTGTCGAAACAAATTCTTTCCAGAAGACCTACGCCTTGTTTTTCTCACCATACCATTCCTCTATTCGAATAAATATTTATACCGTATCCAATCTAATGGAGGCATAAAATTGATTTAAATCCCTGACAGGAGCACCTCGTGGCCACAAAGAATAGAGAACTGGCTAGGTATATTGTCGAAAATACAATAAACTAAGGATCCATAATTCACCGTTCGAGTTCTATCCCCAAACTATCGAGCTTCACCGAATCATTCAATTAAAAATCGGCAATTATGCTCAGGAGGTGTTGAATTTGAATTATAACCAATATTTATTTTAAGCCCGACATCAATGTATCTATTGATTTATCTTCTGTTTGGTTCCCCGATCATTGTTCAGAAATGGCGGTAGAGATTTCAATGTGTGTGGTCTGCAACGACTTCGTCTATGCTATTCGAACCATTATTAACACTTTGTCTTTGTGATATCACACAATTTCTGAATCAGTCAGGATGAAATATTTATTGCTATTGAAATGGTTGTGTCGATATCACAATGATTAAAATTATTAAAAAGCTTTTGTTTTCAGTTTCCTTTCAGTTCTCACACTAGTTCTACACCAGGAATGCAGATACTTTCCACGTACTTCCTCAGCAGCTTTGGCGTTTCGATACTTCAGGATGTTTAAATATCAAACCCATGAAAATGAGTTTTTTCTCGTTCTTTTGCACCATATTATATAATCATCTTCTCGATCAAATATTTTTTTCAATCAATTGGAAGTTTTCTGGTCTCCTGGTATATTCTGGTTTGAAGCTACCGCTAGGCGCTGCAGACTGTAAACAATTATTAATTACCCCCCTACTTAGTTCGGTTCTTAGCCGCCAGGGGAATTCGAAAATAAAAAACATTCATGGCTGCTAATATATGCATCATCAGTTTTTCCAGAAAAAAGGGAAGTGAATTGAAAGACTTCAGATAATATAGTAGAGTAAGATCCCCTTTTTTGTAGTTTCAGGTGGCTTTTGAATTATAATTATTCCAGTTCTCAATTTAATCTGCTTAGATGTGAATAATAATTCAAAAAATATAACAATAAGTCATTTTCAATATATGAACAAAATAATTGGAAGTGAACTTGATTAAATTCTGAACGAGATCTGATCTTCATCGAGAAGAATCCGCACGTTTCCGCAGAATTTCGAGAAACTTGAATACACAACGAAACCGGATTATTAGTTATCCATGAAATCACTATAGTCTAAGATCCAGGACCCCCAGACATCATCTATTTTTGAAGTAACGAATTTTACAGTATAGATAGTCTTATATTTGTTTAATAGTGTGTGCATACTCGCTAGCTTGGCTAGGCGGCCCGTTCACAGGTAGCAGGTGGAAAAGGTAGACAAAAACATATCGAAGTTTTCTTAAATTCAAGAAGTGATTTTTATATCATGCAGAATATTATGAAAAATAAATATTTCATATTGCCAGACTGTTTCCGTGGGCCGTGATTCCTCGCAGACGCTTTGAATTAGAAACATTGTTGCGAAATGGCCAGATTCAGCACTTTTGTTAAATTCGAAGCACTGATTTTTATAAATGTCAATCAAAATATTATGAAAAATGAATATTTCATGTTGCCAGACCGTTTCGGTGAGCCGTAATTTCTCCCAGACGCTTTAAACTTTTTTAAAAAAATAAACTTTTTTTACATTTGAAGTCTTAATTTTGAATGTTGGGGGATTATTTTGATACCTTTTGTGGAAAGCTAGACCAATCCCAAGGGCCAAATGTTCTGCCAGACACAATCAGGAGTTTTATTAGAAACTTTAAATTTTTTTGGCTTTAAAGTGTATGGCAGGAATTACGGCCACAAGGCAGGTTCTACCAACTTGAGGAAATTTGAACAGAACGCAAAGTTACGAAACTAATGTGAAACGCCAGATACGAGTTAACCATTGAGTGTAGCTGACAATGAATTGATTGTGTGATTGAGAAACTAATGATAAAGATTATCTTTTTTGATTTCTGTTATATGTAGTAATAATGATAAATTGTCATTTCCATAATTTGATGTTGAAAACATACACTTCGTAGGCAAAAAAATTAATAGTTTCTGGGAACCTTATAAATATTTTGATTGTGTCTGACAGAATGTTGGGCCACAAAAGGTATTAAAATAATCCCTCATATTGAAGACTTCGAATGTAAGAAAAGTTCATTTTAGTTCAATCAAAATTTAAAGCGTTTGGGAGGAATTACGGGTCACGGAAACGGTCTGGCAATATTTATTTTTTATAATATTTTGCGTGTCATATATAAAAATCAGTTCTTCGAATTTGAGAAAAGTTCGGGATGTTTTTGTCTATCTTTTCTACCTGCTATCTGTGAACGGGCCGACTAGCCAAGCCAGCGAGTATGCACACACTATTATACACATATAAGACTGTAAAATTCGTTACTTCAAGAATAGGTGATGTCTGGGGGCCCTGGGATCTCAGACTAAAGAGATTTAATGGATAACTAATAATCCGGTTTCGTTGTGTATTCAAGTTTCTCGAAATTCTTCGAAAACGTGCGGATTCTTCTAGATGAAGATCAGACCTCGTTCAGAATTAAATCAAGATCACTTCCAATTATATATTGAAAATGACTAATTGTTATATTTTTCGAATTATTATTCACATATAAACAGATTAAATTGGGAACTAGAATAATTATAATTCAAAGGACATCTGAAACTACAAAAAAACTTGAGGTTATGCAATATTCTCTCTTTTTATTTTCCAGAATGATTTTCATGAAGTTTCAAATAAAATTGAAATAGTCCTTATAACCTACTGGTAAACAGATATTTCGGTTTCAATGAATGCAGAATGATCCAATATTCATTTCAATTAATAAAATTAAACATACATGAATTTTTGTAAACATATCTGGGAATGATTTGTTCAACATTATATTTCTATTTTCTATCCTCATGCGATAAATTTTTTTCACAAAATTCACTTCGTGACAAATTTTGCAAACGAAGCATCTTTCAGTTTAGGACATTTTACTTTTATTCAGAAAGATTCAATCAATTCAAGTTAATCATATTTCTGGCTGTTGGCGAACCAATGTGACGTAGGAGACTTTTTCACTTCTGTAGAATCTTGACCGCTCTTGTTTGGAATTGTTTGAACCTTTGTCTTAAGGCGTACTAACCTGTGATCTTTTTTCTTTATCTTCTTGCCTTTTCCTGATCCTCGAACAAACTGGTCTGATTGTAATTTTTTGAGTGCCTCCTATGCCATCTCATACATTTTTAAAAGTGCTGTAATGATCTTCGATCATTGTACGTTCGGAAAAACTAACCCCTTGAATGCCATACTCGGATGAAAAAACTCTGGCAAAAAATCTGTTTTATTGAATTAGAAATGAAGGAACTTCGATGGACAACCAAGCTTCAAAAGCGACTTGGGAGCATGAAGTTGAAACTTTTTCTGATTCATCTAATTGATTTCTTTTTACATTTCTATTCATATTTAACAACCTTTACAGAAAAATCTAGGTGTGCTGACGAGTATTCTTATTTTTCAGGAGACTTGAAGAAACCTCCCTATATTACCCATTTTCGAAAAAAAGATGCTTTGCAATATCAAATTATCTCAGCTAATGACATGTCATTACAAAGGACAATAACTAACTTCAAGTATTTGAAAAGGAACGTTTTCATTGAACTTTTCTACCAGTTTATGGAATTATACATAACCAACATAATTTCAATGATTGCGTAACCGGTGTTTTTATAATTATGTTTGCTCTGAAATGACTCATTATCCGATTTGTGCTCACAAATGTGCATTTATGGAGAAGCATTTCAGATTTGTTTTTGAAAATTTATGATGTCATGAATTAATAATGAAGATCTAGCAAATAACCTCTTCAAGGATTTTCTACCGGAATGGGCATAGAAGCCACTGAAGTAACTCCTGCCAGTGGGAGAGATACTGAAGCAGAAATGACAGACAGGTCTAGGAGACGTGGGTGAATTGTAACTACAATTAAACCTACACCGGAAATATATTTCTTCGAGTCGTAGTGTACGATGTTGAGGTGTTCACCTGATCTATGTTTAAATCGAATAACAATATTTTATGATCCCATATTCAGAATGTTTATATCACTCAGTTGGCGCTTTCGTATCTACGAACATCTTTTTGTTTTTAATCCCAAGACACACCTCATTCACTCCGTGAACACGTAGATTTTTCTAAAAAAAAAATTAAAGTTGTAAACTTTCAAGGTGGTTTGAAATCAATTGTCAATGTTGTTTGATGAGTATTTTCTGCGAGGGTGATCTGCAATATGATTTTTTCAACCCAATTGCTCGGTACGCTTTCATTACGGCTCTGCTTGGAATCTTGCAACATTAATGATCACAGATGTTATTTCTTAAAATATGAAGGACTCTTGAAAATAACATTTAGTTTTTTGACAGAACAACGATTTTACAAAAAAATATTTTTGTGTTAAAATTTTTGATTTTTTCATGATATATTTCAATATATGATTTTATTGAAAATTATTTAAAATGAGTACTTAAACCCTGGAAATAGGTTTCGTTTACTGCATGGAATAAGCTAATTCAGTGTTATGCATTTTGCTTTCAGAATGCATATTATGTGCAGTTGGGCAGAATTGGTGATACTCGATTTACAAAACTCTACTATGGTCTTTTCTTTAAAAAACTGATATTGCCATCAAGTGTTTTCCTCTATCTTCTTTTGTTTTACAAGTTATAGGCCTAAATTGAGATTTAGGCGATTACAACTTCGGCCATTATCTCCATTTCTGTTTATGCTAAGATTTTCAAATGGAAACATTTTCAGCCACTTTTTTCATAGCAATCAAGTAAAGTACTTTGTTTTTCCCCAAGAGGTTTCTTGCAGAACTATAACATATTTTTTTTATAGAAAGAATAGTTTGAAATGGCTCATAAAAAATCGCTAGTTTTTTCCCGTTTCAAAAATATGTCATCCATCATACATTGCCCTCAGATCCTTTCAGATATTATAAAAATATAGTTTGTATGTGAAATTCAAAATATTGAGTTATTGAGTATTAAGTAGGTTGAATCACAGAATGATATGTCTTTACGTATTGAGTCATTATTATTTTGAGATTGAATGCTCGATTCAACTTTCCGTAGTTTGATCTCTGTTCAGAACAACTAACAATACGTAGTCATTATTGTCGCTAAAATAACATTATAACATATCGTATTTCTCGATGTTTTCAAACATTTTCATATTTTCGGTAATAATGACTTCGAATTTTAATAATTAATAGTTGTTCTCAACAGAGAGAATTGAATCAAGCTTTCAATGATGAAATAATAATGACACCATTCGTAGAGACATGGTATTTTATGATTCAAACTATTTAATACTCAATGATTCAAATGTCACATACAAACTATATTTTTCATGATATCTGAAGGCGAGGTATGATGTATCATATATTTCTGAAACAGGAACAAAACGTCTAATTTTCATAGGCCATTTCAAACTATTGTTTTCATAAGACAAAACACAACTTCATGTTACGGAAAAACGAAGAACGCTACTGGATTGCTATGGAAAAATAATAATAATAATGAACTTCATTTCATATGAAACTGACATTGTAAGACAACTTAAAATGAAACTGTGTCAACAAAAAAACAATACAAAATATCAACTTAAATTGCAATTCAAAAATTCTCCGATATTGTATGGTTCGATTTTCAACAGGATCTCATATATTCTCTTCTTGAAGATTTTCAAAATGCTTTCATCTCTAATAGTAGGTGGAAGTTTGTTGAAGCATTTAACACAGGTGTAATGTCTCTGTCATCGATAATCTATGTACACGGTATTTCAGCTCCGTTGTCCTCGTATTGTGTTGACTTATCGCTACACTTTCAAATTTATTTTTGTTCTTGAACACATATATCAAAGATTCCTGTATATGAATAGCCCTTAACGTCAGTATGCTATGTTCTCTAAATTCACTTCGACACGACTCCCTAACTGTCATCTTAAAAATAAATGTAATAGCTCTTTTTTGAATTCTGAATATGTTTCCCGCAGTTGTCGAACCTCCATAGAACATGACTCCATAAAACTTAGTAGAACTTCCAACATCTACACTTCCCTGAGACAATCTGGGGTGTCAAATCCTGAATGCGCAGTTTTAAAGGTTACAACACTTGTTTTTCTATGATTTATACTAAGACCATTCTGTTCGAATCATTTCATTGCTTTCCCCATGTATTTGCACGTATTAAAAAATTTGTGTCGTCCGCATACTTAACAACTGAAACAAGTGGCACACCCTCCAGAATCCCATCAAAATCATTAACAAAAATAATAAACATGATGGGTCCCAAAACACTGCCCTGCGGAATCCCCAGCTTTATAGTTCTCGACCCGATATGGCCCACTCATTGTTCCTGCTGACTCTTACTTGTTGTTTTCTGTTCCCTAAATATGATCTGAACAATCTCAAAGATACCTTCTTACTCCGTAATGTTCCATCTTGAAGATGATATGCTCATGATACAGAGCATCAAAAGCCCTGGTTAGATCAATAAACAACCCAGTAGCCACCTCAGAATCTCCAGTGCTTCCAATATACTTTGTATAAAATCATATATCGCCGAATATGTTGATTTATTCTTTATGTAGCCATGTTGAGTTGGTGAAAATATTTGATGCTCCTCTAGGAAGGATAGTAGCTGATTTGCTATCACCATTTCAAATATTTTCGAAAATGCCGGAACCAGGCTTATTGGCTTGTAGTTTTCCAAATGATCAAAGTTTCCCCTTTTTGTGTATCGGTTTTACCAGTGCATGTTTCAGCCCGTCTGGATATATACCATTTTTAATAGAATTATTTATAATGAAGGTTAGAGGCCCCGCCACCTGACCAACAGTCTGCCTGACCACGCTTGATGGTATACCATCCACACCAGAACTGTGTTTGTTTTTCATCAACCCTCCCATTCTGATTGTTTCTTCCACAGAGATTTCCTCAAATAGTAGTTGGCCCTTATTTTATGCAGTATTACAGCAAGGTTTAATTTCATTAATTTGATTCCTTTTAAAGTTTTCCACCGAATCTGTGAAGAAGGTATTGAATCTATCTGCTAGCTCCCCCAAATCCCCTTGAAGTCGAATATCATTATTTTTTTGTTTATCTTTTATTTCATCTACTGTATTCCACAAACTCCTTGTTTTGTTTTCAGATTCTAATATCACTTTTTTATATCGCTCAGCTCTTTCATTTCTCAAAAGTTCGTCATAATCTACTTTCACTTGTTTGTAAGCATTAAGAAAGATGGAATTTTTCAACCTGCACAAGTGCAATATGTCTAATTTATTTTTTCATTTTTTTATCTTCTCATCTAAATACACTATTTTCTTTTTCTTGAATTAATTTATCTCTATCTTCTTAAGCGGGCAGGATGCTTCAAACTCACAGGAGAAAGCTCCTATGAAATGTTTCCATTGATCATCAACATCCTTCTCACTCATTTCATTCAAGTTCACCGAATCTATCTGCCTCAGTCTTTCCTTCAAGTTTTCAATATTTTCTTGATGCATAATTCGTCTATAAACATATTCTACACTACTACCTGTTGTGTTCTTTATTTTAATAATTCGCGCATTATCGTGATCTGACATGTTTGTTTTTATCATCTGGGCTTGATATTCATTGATGTTCGTAAGAATATTATCTATGCAAGAATCTGCTCTTGTTAGCTGCCAAATTGTGGGTGATATTCCATAACAATCCAGTATGTCAAAGAAGGCCACTTTGTTTTTTTCATTCACGTTTAGTATATTTATGTTGAAGTCTCCACACACTATCATACCATGATCTGATCTTCCCATGAGATTCAGGATCTCATCCAAAGCCTTCAAAAATTGTACTGCAGTACCTGAAGGTGAATAAACAGACAAGATTATTATCCACTCGTTATTAATTTTTGAATCGACTGCTGATATTTCGATAATTCCCTTTATAGATTTATTTGTAATGTCTTTCCTATTTTTGTAGGGTACACCTTTTGTCACATATACGGCGCTGTCCCCATGCTGACCTTTTTCTAGACAGAATGCACTCAGAAGCACAAAGCTCTCAATACCAAAATTTGTAATATGATCCCCACTTTTCCAATGTTCTGTAATACAAATTGCTACCACATTACCTTTATTGTTTAAATTTTCAATCTCAGCTTCTAATTGGGGAATGCAGTTTCCTATTGATTGCACATTTTGATGGAAGACAATAGTCTCTTTGTGATTGTACTTTCTGCTATATTTTCTTTCCACTTGGTCTCGCATAAAGTTTGGACTACAATTATTTCTATATTTTGTTTGGACTAATTGTTATTGTGTTAGAATATTTTCTCTTTTATTCGCTATCTTCCTCACAAATATTTCACTGTTTCTATCAAATGTCGAGTGGTCCGTTCTTAGGTTCATACCATAGGTTTGTGCAATTTGGGGTTTTGCTGATGCACTCATTTGCCACATGACCATTGTTCCCACACTTGAGGCATACTTGCCTGTATAATGTTTCTAGCACAAACAAAGTAGAAATCGTCTAAATTTCAATTTTGGCCTATAATTCGAAAACAAAAGAAGATAGAGAAATGCAGTTGATTGCATTATCAGTTTCTCTCAAAACGACCATCGCACCGTGTCATTGAATTTCCTGTATCCCCCACGGTTGAGAAGTTGTAGTTCAGGTATCACTAATTTGTCCTATCTTGTACATTAGAGACAACTCGATATGATTTCATAATTTTCCAAAAATTCCCAGGAATTTTCAGAGATAGGAAAGGTTTGAATTTCTTCAACTGCATCATTCTACCTATGTAATGAATATAAAATTTTTGATAGTTGCTCAGGGAAAAAAGAAAATCATCTTCTTTTTCTTCAGCTTGACTAATATAAATATGTGGAAATGTATGGTACCTACACTTTCAAAATTACTCGTGTTTCACATAACTTATATCAGTCCTCTTAATTTGGATTTTGTGTTATCACTCTGGTCAATTAAGATTTAGAAATACCGGTCAAAAAATAAGCTTAATTTCCCTAATTCAAATGTTATTTCAAAAATTCCCATCGATCAAAAACTTATTCAGGGTCAAGGGTCGAAATTTAAGGTTTTTTGAACTTTTCTCACGAACAGTCAGTTCACTCAAAAAGAAAACAACAGAAGTTGTACATGTTAATTCTCAACTATAAAGGTAGTGATAATTTTTCTTCAAAGTTACCCTTCCTGAGATATCGCGATTCTAAAAGTCACATTATAAATGATTCGACTGCTGAAGTAGATACAGAAGTTGATTGAACACCTAAAATAATAATTACAGAAGGAATTCACTTTCTTTTTGCGGTTTATGGGGTCCAAAAATCTTACTTGCATTGAAATATAACGATACTTCACTTTTATGAGAAAAAGGCGAAACAAGAAACAAGTATAACTATCATACCCTCTTCAAAAATCGGCATCTGCTATTCAATTCTTGTATAGAATTAACTATCAAGTTAAAAACATGACCAGGCAAATAACTGAAACCAGAAGACTGGGGTTGGAAATTAATAGATGATACTCTAGAACCGTTTCAAGCTATACTCGCACCTGCTACGTAACGCCTGAACACTATTTTTTACAATTGCAAAAATGAGTGTTATTTCAAATGTGGATGTTAAAAGTAGAGTTGCTATGTTCTTTTCTTTTCAGGTGCCTTCTCTTTCCAGAAGGCGATTTCATCGATATTCCATCCCTAAAACTGCTGCCACTTTTCCTCAGGCATATAGAAAATCCATTTGTTCATGAAATTCCTATTTTTCTTATGATTTTCTCAAGGAATATCTGTGAGCACTCTAGTTTTAGGCCACAGAAATAGCTTAGACATCTTTACTGTGAATAATCTCACATATATGACAGCTTAACTAAATTACTTCACACTCAACAGTTCCAAAAAAAAGAACCTACTTAGGGCTTACTGCTTGAAATATCGAATGCCATTCAGATAGTGCTTATATAATATCATATAATTTTTATTATCATTGTTCGCTCTTAATCTATGAAAAATTACTTGAAAGTGGTGGGTTGTTTTGATATTATAATATAGCTTTAGGTGTTTATCTATATAAGTTAATATTCACTTTTGTCGTTTTAGAAAAATTAAATATTGTTTTATAGGGTGTAACCTAAGACCTAAGACTAAGACCTTTAACGGTCTTAGTCTTGAATGGAATAGTGGAATAGATATTTTCTCAGACAATTTTGTTAGGTTCAAAAAAATTTTAAAACATTTTTTTATATCGAGTTAGTGAGAATTTTTGTTTTCCTTTGATTTCGACGAGTTGGTATGCTCGGTGAACTCGAACTTTCAATGGATACTTAGTTGGTAAATCTTTTACTGTTTGTATCCTAAATGGGAAATAAATAAATAAATAACACAATAACTGCGTCGAAAAATTCAAATTATGCTCAATATAAAAGAAACAAAACGCTTATCGAACAAGAAGTGGTAAGAGGGCATGGGTTTCAAACCATGTTAGTTTTGGGTTAAATGGGGAAATTTCGAAAACTTTGTGATACCAAAACCTCTGAAACCTTTCAAATTGAGTGGAAAAACTTCCCATTGGATTATTCACGTTATAAAGTTGCTAACTCAGAAGACCTTCTTACAAACGCTCAATTATTTATAGAAATATCAAGAACATCAATTCAGAAAACACATTTCAGCTCAAATTAGTTCTTGTTAACTCACCACCGGTGAGGAATTATCCGATTCCACTGACTAATTGCGAGTTACACTGCCACAAATCTGCCTTGAACTCGAGCGAGCAGGGTCAAAGTCGCCATTAAGTGAAACATTTCGAGAAAAGAATCCAAATTTGCATAGCAGTAAATATCAATACATACATTCAACGTCGCTACTAGCTTGAAATACCGACCTATAAATTTGAAATATTTTAATTTCCACATTTGTTATACCCATTAAGGATCTCTTTCTCTTCAGTTGCGACTAATATTTCCATGTTTTATTCATGCCTATTCATGGGGGTTTAATAGTTTGCAAGGTTCGATTTTTAGATGCTGTTCGACAACCACGCTGATGCTCTAACGACTTTCTTGATGATCTGCTTTTTCATTTGGTGGAGGTAATGAAATGGACACTTAACTTAAATTATACCTTTACACGATGTTCAAATTTCGTATAGGGTTTTTCAGTCTTGTGTAGGGATAGACAGATACTATCTTCAAGATACTCTACTAGTTCTTCTTGAAACCAAACATGCCACTAACCGATATACTCTAGCACCTCCCATTTATTGAAGCATGAGACTCAATAACATTTTACATATTTATTTTTATATCCAATAAAATTCTGTTCGTACATTATTGAAATATTCGGTTTTTGGAAAAAAAAACGTACACTAGCAGATGAGATGCTATTTCATCAAATTACATCTTATTCGAGGTAGCTTCATCGATAGTTTTAAGTGATTCCAATCGGATGAATACGAATTATTATTTATAGTAGGAAGAAACTATTCAAATTTGTTTCGGGAGATCAGCATACCAATAATATTCAGGCAAAATCACCCGATAATTTAGATAACGATTACTGCAACAGAGGAAGCAAACTTTCTGCAGTTCCGATGTCAAAACAGAAGAACGATTCATTTCTTTAGGACACATATATAAAATCATACTGCCAAGAATACTAGGCAATGTTAGAGGGTACTCAAGAAATCATGCTGATGTTTAAAAAACAGATGAATAAATCACGATTCAACAATTTTAATGTTCCTCAAAACAAAACCCAAAATAACAAAGAGAAACTCCAACACTTGTGTGCAGAAAAATACACGTCATCACCTGATCTGAAAAATGAGCTTGCTTGTTTTCACAGCGATCATATTTTGAAATATCTATTGAAATAAGAGACCAAAAAATTCCATTATTGCTTTTTCCGTTACGACACTATTGAAAATTAGCCCGATTTCTCTAGAAAAGGAAGCGGTCAATAAGCGGCAAATCTCTCTAAGAGTTTTTATATAACCAACCGTCAATAGATGATTGACATGCTGATGGATTAATAAGCATAATGATTTATAATAGGTGAACCTATTTATTCTGACTGGCTTGTCGTTACCGGTGAACCAGAGTATGTGACCGCTTTGTTTACACAATTTTCAATTTTGACGCGCTGTTAATTAGTCTCCTCCTTACATGGAAGCCCAATTATCTGTCGTTGCTAATTAAAAATTAGTCTGAAATAGTCGTGAGAAAATTGAGCTATGATTATGACCCCATTCCTATTTACCTATGATAGCTGCTCAAGTGGCCCACAATCAAAACAAATTCACACTTACGAATAATGAATACGAATAATGTCTTCAAAATTCGACTGAGGTATGAGTACAAATTCAATTCGTTTTCGATCTAACAAAATCTCTGGAGTCAATATTACTCTTGCTTATGTGTATGAACCAAGAAACAATAACAACAACAACAAGAAAATAATGGGCGCGGGCGGCAATTGGCGCATGACGTTCGCACGAGGCAATGACCAATGGGGGAGAAGAAATTGGTGGACAAGATCTGAAGCATTTTTTGCGGTGAATCATATGTTTATTGTAAATTATGTAAATGAATCAAAACGTTTTTTTTGTGTTTTGGATTACTTGTCGTGAAGTGAAGTACATACAACCTTTGAATGATATTGTGAATATTGTGTATACTTGACATATTGTTCATTGAGAAATATTCAGGTAGATGTCATTATGTTCCACCGGTACTACGTTTCATTTTGGGTCAAGTTTATCATTTTGAAACCATCTTTTCCATTTTTCCGGCGAAACTCCCGTTTATTGTTGAATTATCTGAATTTATTTAAAAATGTCACCACCGACAAGCAGTATTATATGGGAATATTTCGAACTACATAACGACAATGAATGATGAGGCTCATTGTCAAATATTCAATGAAAGCTTCTTTCAAAATGGCTGTTGACAATTAAGTTATCAATGTTTAAAATCTTAACTCATTATTCTATATTTAAATGAGATCTTAAACACAGTGGCGGCTTTAGGGGGTGGCGAACGGGGCAATCGCCCGGGGCCTCGCTCTCGGTGGGGCCTCGCGCGCAACAACCCGAGCAAATTTTGATATTGATTTATATCTTTTATTATTTATGAAGGTTTTAAAAAAAGGTGAATTCGTAAAAAGTTAGTTAACCAATACATGCATCAAGAACGATACTTCAATTAAAGATTCCAGTGCTAAAAAAATCCGCAAACATGAATTTTAAATTTATCATTTGAAATTATGTATTTGTTAATTTTGTGAATGTTAAAAAGTTATATTATATTATATTATTATAATTCAATTAAAACTCAAATTTCATTTCTTCATAAAATATGACAATAACCTATACAGAACAAAACCGGACCTACTTTCGCATCACATACTTTTCACGAAGGAAATAGGGCCTCGCGAAGACTTCCCGCCCGAGGCCTCGCAATAGCTAAGGCCGCCCCTGCTTAAACATCCGCATCTCTCTGAACATCCGCTTCCGCATTCACATCCGCGGATGTGGAAAAAACGGCATCTGCAACATCCCTGGTATGAACACAAAAAAAAATTCGAGTTTGGGGCAGAAATAATGAACACGCTCTTGAACTATTTGGTTCTAGTAGGTACCTGATGAAGAATTGGTGGTCAAATTCCCTCCTTTTTTATCATCAGGTCGTAGTTCGATCTATTAAAGAATTAAATTCCACAATTAAGGTTCATTATTGGACAAAAGTCGCCGAATAGTTCTATATACGGACGAACGAATTGTACATATATTCAATTTTTTCGTATACAATTTCTCGAATTATTCCGCCTGAAATAAAAAAAATGAATCTATTAAATACATTCTCAAGAGCTATGTATCTTTATATATTCACATTCAATCTCAAATACTCTCGTATTTATGATATTTGTATTATTATTACGACAATATTATCAGGAATTTCATACGAAAATGTTTTGAAAGCTGATACATCCAGTGAATTCGTTTTCTGTTTGTCTCGGATAGAGGGAGCCAGTAACACTGTTCGTACTAAGTAGTATTGAAGAAAACTTTTTCAATATCTAGTTTATTAAGCAAAATTGCGAGTTATTTTAAACATCATGTGATTCTACACCAGAAAAGTACTCCTGATATAACTCGATATTGTGTATATTTTGATTTGAGAATTATGAAGTAATAACCAATACTGCTATAAAGTTATTAATTATTATAATTATTGATTACTTAGCACGACAGAGCGACACCGTTCTTTGATAGTAGTCGTCGTGATTGATTTTTAATCATTTGCCGAATCGATGGATTGGTGAAGGTGCAGAAGCTCCGATACATTGGCACTCTCGGTAAAACCATTTTATTTTCAACACTACTTGGTACGTACCTTGAAACTAGCACCCTCTTTGAGAGTCAGAAATGAAAATATATTCATTGAATGTATCAGCTTACAAATCGTAGTCGTATAAAGTTTTATCTCAATGTTGCCTGTAGTTACGGTAAAGCAATCCCAAATATTTTTCAGGTTTTTGTCAGTCGTTGAGACAGGATCACCTTTTTTCGGAACACCTTGTATTCAGCACAACAATTATTAAGAACTTTCAAATATCCATTCATTTATATTATATTTCTATCAGCTATTCGATTTTCTAAAAGACGAACCCAAATGTAACATCAACTTTGTTGTTCTCGTGAATAACGTTCAATGTGTTTCACTGCCTTGACAAATGATGATTAATAAAATCACGAGAAGAGACTGCAGCATTATTTATTCTGGGTCACCTGTTTATCCATAAAAGGATCAAATAGCAATTATATAATGTAAACAACATGCAGTGCATAAATGCAATATTGAACTTGACACCAAAAACTGAAGGCTTCCAGTTGAAGGAAAAAAATAATGGGATATAATGGAATCAGGGTGTCACAAGAAAAAAGAAGCAGTTAGGTTCGTACGGAACAATTTACATAATCCATCGCTGTTTAGATTGACGCTTTAATTGTCAGAAAATAAAGATGCGGTAGATGGACCCCTCATTTCGAAAATATTTGAATTTTCCTTTCAGACATGCTCGAGTGGGGTTGATTAAAATTAACCTGACGTTTTCTATAACCAAAAAGACACTCAGCTAGTAATTTATTTGGTTTACTCCATGGTTGTAAAGGGTGAAAAATGCCAACCAAAAAATTTATTTCCAATGTAACTTTCTGTCTTATTATTTGTTCACCAGTCGAAAATTCACTTCCGATAGCCTGTTTCATTCTGAACAAGAAATATCGCGGTTTTTGCCCAAACTAATCCGGTTCACAGAAAAAAAATTATTTCACGAACAACTACAGAGATGAATCGTCATAAATACGGAGTGGATTTATTGTTTATTTTGTATTTAGTACCTGTTTCAAAAGATAAGAGGGTAGTTAATAAAACGAATTACTGGTTAAGTGTATTTTTTTAACACAAAGACACGCAGAAATCGTGTGGTTAATTTCAATATTGTAACTTTTTGAGTGTTTGTGTAAAAAAATAGTCATACAAATTTTGAATACCCCTTCAAGGAACTGTATCTCAACAATGAAATTTTAATAAAAAATTTTTATTTGAAAGATTCTATCGTTTTTTCAATGAGGATCTACATCACTAAATATTTTTCACTTATATAGTCTGTATAATTTAATGAAGTATTTCTCTTTCATTTTCACATAAAATGAATTACTCCAAACAACCCAATATTCAAGAGTGAGGAATACGACCCAGTCAAATTTGGTTTGAAATGAAACAAAAACTACTTGAACTTTTTTCGTTTAAAATAAGGTCACGAAGTTGACAAAATTGGAAAAATCATTCCCCTAGATATTCATTATATGAAAGGGGGTGACCACCTAGAGAAACATCATCTTGCAACAAGTAAATTAACCACATATATTGAAGACAGTAAAATATTATATTTATGTATCAACTATTAATAGCTTTACCTTTGATATCTCGAAACGCCTGAATTTTATGAGTTGTTCAATAGGGAGATGAAAAGGAATTTGTACCTAACCGAAGACTAATCTAGAGTTTGACAGAATGCCATTATATTATGAAATCCATTTCTCGCGGATATCTTTCAAGTTCTATTAACAATTCGAGAATCAAAACGCACCTGGTATATCCCGATAAACGAATCGGAAAGTCAACCCAGATGGAGAAAACAATCCGTTTCAGTAACGAAGATAGATGCAGAAAACATTCGAAGAGCATATCATTAAAAGAAACTGAAAACACAGTAAACCACTCTGGCAGATCTCACGCCGACCTGTGATAACGCTGGCTCCACCACTTGCCAGCAACCTGTGGTTTATGAGATAGAATAATAGCAATATAATGCTAAATGCCTCCTTACTGTCAGCTTCGTACAACCATTTATCTAGTTCTAATAGCGAAAATAATAATGTCCGAACGGTAAAGATGAATCACCGTACATATCACGTTGTACCACTAAAATTATTTCGTTAATGACCGGTTATTTGACAGCTGAGGTAGATTTGATCGATATGATAGGATGATACAAGCTGTTATTCTCCACTATTTTTTATTAAACGAAAGAGGTAGTGTGAAAATATTCTGCTTCAGTGTCGAAGAATGTGGCGAAGTGCTTGTCTGAAAAACACCAACCAGGGTCCTGTTCTTACTAACAGTAATGCAATGAATATCACTAGACAACATTTATTTTGAAAAAATTTTATATTATATGCACATCTAGTGGTCATGAGGACTGGTGAAAGGAAAATCCGTTACGAGATGTAGATGTTCAATTGACTGGCTAAATTGAATAATACGATTCTTGAAAATTTAATTTAATTGTCAATTGTCTAGTTGAGCATTTGAAGATAAACTTTGTGTTCACCCAAAAACATTCCAAAGGATTTTTTGCATATGATAAGACTTGAGGCAACCCAGAGTTTAAGCGTCGGCTTTTCTTTTGATTTCATAAAAGTAAGGCGACGCTTTATTTCTCCTAATCCTCTGAGCCATTTCATTTCCAATATACTTTTGTCTATTTCAGTATCGTAATGAGTTCATTACAGTACTAAAAGTAGTGCTGTAATGAAACTCATTACAGCATTGTTTTCAGTTATATTTTTTGTTTCATGGTTGTCAGTACTGACCTCCGATCGAATCAAATTTCGAATCAAATAAACTCAAATTCCGTGATCTGTCAAATTTCGTAAATCACACCAACTGCCAAGGTACAATACAAAAGTCACTAATCTGAATTTTCATTTTAATATAGAGAGTATTTCACAAAAATTGACTGAGATAGAGAAAATACCGTCTAATACTCGTTGCAGAAGGCAATTCCAACACTCATGCTATCGAAAACTTCGCATTCGTGTTGGAATAAGAAGCTTATTCTGCAACTTGTTTTAGAATATACTATAAATTGAAGGACCTCTATTCCACTATCGTAATGAGTTTATAACAGTTCTAAAAGTAGTGCTGTAATGAACCCATTACAGTATTGTTTTCCATAAAAAGAGTTCAAGCAGTTTCTGTTTTATTCTAAAACTAAATTTGACTCGGTCGTATTTGTTACTATCAAATATTCGGTTGTTCGGAATGTAATTAGGTTTTTTTGTGAAAATGTTATACAGTTTTCGTATAACGAACAATTATGCATGCTGTACCAAGAAGACTACGTCAAACGAAAATATAATGTAGAATCGTTCATATGAAAGACAGTTATCGAGACATTTGATGTTTTATGAAATTATTGAATTTTTTCACTTCAAATAGTTCCTCTCATGCCATGGATAGAATTTAATACTGGTTGAATCAGTTTTTTTGCGCGAATATGGTTGAATGATTTCTCTAATTTCTATACTGAGAAAAAGCACAAAATCTCAGGAACGGTTTTGAAGAAAGTATTTTAATGGGAAGAATTCGATCCGAAATCTGTTTCTGAAAATTACGATGAATAGTGGCCTATTCTATGCGGATTTCGAATGGGTAAAATACCGGTAATAAACCTCTTCAGAAAAAAGATATTCGAATGTTTAGCGAGAATGCACCATTTCTGGTCCATTTTGTCACCCCTTTCAAGAAACAAGAAGCCTTTCATCTTGCATATTCTGCTGTTACTGATTGAATAAATAAATATAGTGAAAAATGTTAGTCACTCAATTACTACTAAAGTGAAAACATTCCTCAATTGCAATGATTGCAGACTTCAATATCAAGAAGTCTATTGTGAGTCAAAACAATGTGGTGAGAAAGAATTTCCAGATGACAACCCTTTCGAGAATACATGTCCCGCATCTATTGAGAAATTATATTATAAGACAATCCAAATATTTCGGCTGCAGAAATACGTTTCATATCTTATTATTGAAACATAGATGAATTCAAAATAGTAATCATCGAAATGAATACCACTTTCAAATCCCAGGCTCAGAGATCTTTCATCATGAGGTTGGAGAAATGATATCAGATTTTGTCAAAAAAAAAAAATAAATAAATAAATAGAATAAAATAAATAAATCTAATATCTTTTCTCCAACCTCATGATAAAAGATCTCTGAGCCTGGGAATTGAAAATGGTATTCATTTCGATGATTACTATTTTGAATTCATCTATGTTTCAAAAATGTTCTCGATGTGCCTTCGTAAAGGCAAAGAATTTTCTTTCCTTAATATCATATCTTATTATGATAAAATTGAAATGAACTTTATTTTTCAGACAACCTCAATGAAAAAAATCCAAAGGATTTAGGTCTAGTGAACGGTTAGGCCAAAAAATTTATCCGCCACTTTCTATACACCAGTGTATGCGTTGTTTGAATTCTCCCTAACCTGGCGACTTCAGTTTTCTGGGCACCCGTCGTGTTGAAACTACAACTGATGCATTTTCAGAGGTGCAACTTACTCAAGTAAGAATACATCATTTCCTCCAAATTTTTGGAGCTGTTTCGTAGTCGCGGCGATTTTGTGGGTCCGAGTATTTCTGCATTAACTATTGCAGTCCATGAACTTACCGTTTATCGATATTGAGGTCTATCTTGTGCGGGTTCTCGATGTATCAAATGTGAAGTAAAAAACAATACACATGAAAGAAAGGTGTACCAATTTTTTTTTTTTTTTTGATAAAGACGGTTTCATTTCGTTTTCTAGGTATTTGAGCTCGTGAGCACATCTCGTCACAAGTTGAAACTAACTTCAACTCAGTCACGCAGAAAACTCTACAAACAGCCATCAATACCATACTTCGGAACACACGAAAATGCGGTTTCAAACTATCACCAACAAAAACATGTGCTATGCACTTTTGCAGACTAAGGTCGCCACACAACAACCCGGTATTGTTTTTGGGAAATAATCCAGTGTTGTTTCACCCGGAGATAAAATTTCTGGGGTTGATATTCGACGCGAAACTGACCTGGGCACAACATATTAAATACCTAGAGAAAAAATGTAAACCCACTCTGAATCTGATGCGGTGCCTAACAGGAGTAAAATGGGGTGCAGATCGTCACACTCTCCTGATCATTTACCAGGCTTTGATTCTTTCGAAAATAGATTATGGGTCAGTGGTGTATGGGTCTGCTAGAAAGAGTTGGCTCAAACGAATAGACAGTATTCATTATAGTGGTCTAAAGATAGCGATTGGTGCGTTTCGAACTAGCCCAATGGAATCTGTTTTTGTAGAAAGTGGATTCCTTCCATTATCTATGAGGAGAAAACAACTGCTCATGAATTATTTTTCCAGACTCTATGCACAGGCTCGTAACCCATCATACAAGGAATTTTTTGATCAGCAAGATTTCTCAGAAAATCAAATTACGGGATCAGTTAGGGCTCGTTTGCGAAGAATAATGGACCAATATCCGTTACCCCGAGTACACTCTCTCGATAACTTCGAAGTAATACCCTGGCGATTCCAATCCCCAAGGATGCATCTAGAGTGTCTAGAAAATAAAAAAGACGATACAAATAGAGATCTGTTGAGAACTATGTTCTTGTCGATTGTCGCAAACTACAAAGAAAATTCAAAGATAATCTACACAGATGCTTCAAAAACAGACACTGGAGTTGCAAGTGCGATTTTTACAGAGGATACCACCCATTCCTGGACCCTACACAAAGCATGTAGTATTTTCACTGCCGAAATGTACGCAATATGGCAAGCATTGAAATACTGCGATATTATAAACAACCAGTCCTTTGTCATCTGCACAGACTCTTTGAGTTCCTTGAAGAAGATTGAGAACCCTTTCGAACAGAAAGCCTTACATGTCAAGTACAATCGACGATAACATGGCTGAAACAGCAGTCCAAAAATATCACCTTCATCTGGACACCTGCACATATCGGCATACAAGGGAATGAAATCGTAGACCAAGCAGCCAAGAGATCAAGCTCTGAGATCCCGATAGACGATGTCTGTATTGATTACACGGATACTAGGACATTTTATAAAAATAAAATATTATTGGAATGGCAGGGTATCTGGGACCAGAGTAACGGTAAACTGAGAGAAATAAAGAAGACAGTGAATAAAAGAAAAGACAACTACAACATGAAGCGTAAGAACGACGTTACACTAACTAGATTGAGAATAGGTCACACAAACATAACATCATTATACATGTTACGAGGAATGAACAAACCTCGATGCATAGAATGTAACGAAGTACTCACAGTGAAACATATAATTGTAGATTGCATCAAATACCGAAACACTCGTATAGAACTAAATATGAAAACAAACATTGGGGAAATATTGGAATACAATCCACAATCTGAAAAAAAAGTGTTGGAATTTTTGGAAAAGATTGGACTCCGGGGTAAAATATAATGCACACCATTTGTACATAGAAATTGTATATTTATTTAATTTATTCATTTATTTGATTTATTTATTTATATATTTATTCAATTTATTCATTTATATTATTTATTTATTTATATATTTATTCAATTTATTGATTTAATTAGTTATACACTTTATGTCTGTTCATAGTTCACACATTCGTTCGTCTGTTCGTTTGATTGTTGACACGTTTATTTATCTATTTGCTTCGTTGTTCGCACATTTATTTGGCTACATACTCCATCATTTACACATTTTAATGTTTATTGAATGCCGTTATTTGTTTTCTGACTTATTTCGTCTATTCACTTGCTCAATAATTCACTCAGTTGTGAACTTGTTATGAGTCTGCCTGGAAGAATCAGTCTGATGCTTTTCTGCTCTCTCGCCTGAGAAAAACGGCTAATGACCCTAGCTGTCGATGCCGTCAAATGAATGAAAAAAAAAAAAAAAACTTCAACTCAGTATATTGGCAGTTAAATAACATTTTATCAATGAACTGATTGAATATTTCAAGCGGGGTGTACAATATAAAAGATTTTGTGGAAAAGATGACAAAATCAGTTTTTCACAGAAATAGTCAATTTTCGATAAACATTCGAATATCTCATTTTCTGTAGCCTTTTTTCACCTTCATTTTATGTTTTCAAAATGCTCATATAGAAGGCAATTTTTTCGTAGTTTTCAGATAAGGTCGAGTGCTTTTTTTTACTCCACCTCAAATCGAATACGGTTCAAAAAGCACTTTCTCCAAAACGTGAATTTTAAACATTGTTTTTCAGAACCCCAACAGCAACTATTCGACTGAATTCAAGCGAAAAACTGATTCGAAAAGTATTAAATTGTACCTATGGCATGAGTGAAAGTATTTGAGGTGAAAAAATTGTATAAAAAAAAAATTAATATGAACGATTTTTTCACATCAGGTAGAGCACATTGTGATCTACATTCCGTTTCAGTTTGATGTTGTCTCTTCGAAAAACCTTGTATATTGGCTGTTCCAGTGCAAAACCTATTGCCATCTTTTTGGTAGCTGTATAATTCCACCTTCATAACTCTTTGCTGGCAAAAAACTGATCGAGGTGATTTCAGACCTCCACATCAGAAAGGGAAGATTTTACCGTCTTAAAAAATTTGGAGTGGTTGGAACAAATAATCATCCGATGGTGCCAGGTTTCAAGTATATGGTGGGTGTGGCATTCATCGTATTCAGAGGACGAAGCCGGTATGCAACTGTCGCAGCTTTGTGGCACATTGGCTGCAAACCCAACACATTATGGAAAGGTCATCAGTTTTGGGATCGCTTCTAATTTATGCTATGTAGTGATAGCGGAAATTAGCAAAAAGTTGGGGTAAAAATACCAGACATTTATTCATTTGTACTTTGAGGAGAAATCATTCGGTTTCTGATTGAGGACGAGAATAATTTTACTTTCTCTATTAACTAATAATTGACAGAAAATAAAAAGGGGTTGACAGCGAACGTTCAACATTCCCGACCGCTAACGATATACATAAGTTGCAATAGCGCTCTGAATGTTACCAATGGCCGCATTCACCGGACGTAACATTTGTGCAACTGTTGCGGAACCGTCCGGTAGCACATGCGCTGCAAACTCAACACGATATGGAGCAGTGGGCATTTCTGGGAGCGCTTTCAATTTATGCTAGGTAACGGTAGCGGAATCTTCATTTGCTCAATGCGACCATTGCATCTCATTCAAGCTTCAAAAGCTATCGGCGGGAGACCAAATACAGAAGCAAACGCGCGGAAAGATGAAAAAGCTGGAATCAATTCCGATGTGAGTACGAGTAGGACTTAATTGGAGATGAAGTAATTCAAGAACTCAATACTCATCGAACAGAAGTCTATCTAATTGAAAAATTAAAAAGGTATTTATAGGCAAATCTGAAAATTACTCATTCCTACATCCGACTATTTGCTTTGTAGACGTCGGTAAAATAAGAATGAATTTTTAACACACGTCTTCAAAACGTGCCCATACTCAATTACCTCATACTTACCGATCTTCCAGCTATCAGATCTTGGCGGTTCCTTTCTTCTTAGATGGCATAAAACGATCGAGCCTACGTGCATATAGTTAGGTAGATACCACCGCTTGGTTTGAAAAAATGTTTACAACTTGTTAGTGCTCATCTTCTAAATTGCTCCTATGTCTCATGTTGCGATAACAAATATTTGTGGACATCTGATTATACGTAATAACACGGACAATTTCGCTCATTTGCGGTATTGACGTTTTTGTATCGCCGGCGAATAGGTATGTCCCCTATTGAAGCTCATCGATCAGTCAGTGGCGGCGGCTACTGACAAAGCTGATGAAACGAAATGTTGATCCTACTATTTCAATTTCCACATTGAATAATTTCGAGTTGCAGAACCCTTCTTTCTATTTATTAATATTGTATGCCACCGACATTGAACACTGAATGCGTCATTCAAAAATATCAATACTGGTATTCCACAGGAGAATATTCTGGAACCAATCTTGTTTTTCCCATATTTCAATTCCTTTCCATTTTATGATGTATGTGTTTATGTTTCTCGTACAGTTGTGAATATTTATGTCCAACTATATTTTTGTTATTGGTAATTTTAATTTGAAATGTCTGTGAAAGTCGCCTCGAAAAAGTCGGAAAATACGGAGGAAACATAGGCGAATTTTTGTATTTTGTTTTCACCGAAGGTGAAGGGCTCATTCTCCAAAAATGAAAATGACCCAATGCAGTTTGTCGAAGACCCTGGAATACAGAATTATCAGGTCATTTTGATGCACGAGTGTAATTCTGGTGAATATTTCCCGAAATTGCTATGGATACGAGCAGTGCAATTGTCGGGGGATCTCTCGCTCTCTACAATGCAATTATCGCTGAAATTTTCAATATTCTATTTACATGAAGTTTTTGACAGGAGAAAATATTCACCTGAACACATACAGTAGTTTATAGAAGCAAAATATTGTTGAAAAGCCATTATTAAATTTCTGTTTCTGGTTTTTTGTTGTTGAGAAAATTAGAGTGATAGTTTTGAACCGAATTTTTGTTTTATTTATTTCATTATCATGAAAAAGGTTAGGGTAGTTCCTATCATAGTCTACTGAAAATACAAGCAGACGAGCATATCAATAAGTATGACTGAGTGATACCTGGCTCTAATCGTGAAATTCGAATTTCATTCGATAACGACAAAACTACTGATTTTGAAGGAATGAAATGTTTGGCACACTCTGACTACTTTTTAACGAGAAATCAATCGGAATTACAAAATGATATGGTTACCACTTGGAAAAAAAGAGATTTCATTGTTTCATTAAGACCCACCTCATTTCATTGGACTGTTGCAAAAAAATATTTTATAATGAGGGATTTTCAAGATACACCTAAACACTAATTTGTGGCAATCTTTCTGACAAAAAATTTGAAAATTAGGATATAACTGAAAGATCGCTCGAAGTGAAACGAATAATTCAAATATTCAAAAACATACAGGGTACTATATTTGAACTAACGAAGTTGACATTCGTTGCCGGTAGAATCAGAATTCTGCTTGAAAATAGTTTACAATTCAAGAACATGACCTCGAACAAAATCTTGAATTTTGAATGCAATTGCTTCTTCGAGAAGTTTTAACGTAATACTTGAGAAAATCGCCTTGAATACTTTTTGATTGCTAACATGAATATAAATATTCTATCTTGCTCTTAATAGGCGAATACATACTTAAATACAATATATTCAAAATTGAGAATTTTTGTCGCATTATTCTGATTAAAGAAGCAAACGCACAATTATTAGATGACTATATATACCCACCAAATTATAGTACGTTCATGAAAAAATGTGCGCAAAAAACCATTCTTCGAAGTCTTTCGAATTGAGGGGATTCAAATATCGATCTCGACATCAGCTTTTTGCCGTAACTATCCTCATATGGAGTTTGTATGATGGCCGGGTGAATTTTCCTGGGAACGGCATAATAGCGGCTGGCAATCCGACCACAGAGACAGACGAGATTCAGTCATGCCTCTGCACTATTAAGTCAATCTTTATAAGGTAAGAATGTTTCATTAGATTCCTGCTAGTGTGACTTTTACTAGGACTTGTATATGAGGAGATATTTCACCGTTCTATTGCTGGATTATTTCAATAATATTCGGAATGAATTGAATAGTGGAGAATAGACGAGCAAGAAGTCTGATGCAAATTTTTTATTGGAAAGATCAGCGACGGGCCAAGGGGGGGATGTGGGGGGATGATCCCCCCCCATGTTGAACGATGTTGGCAAATTTTCAAAGCAGTTGGAAGATTTTCAAGGGAGTTGGAAAAATTTCAAAGCAGTTGGAAGATTTTCAAGGGAGTTGGAAAAATTTCAAAGCAGTTGGAAAAAATTTCAAAAGAGTTAGAAAAATTCCTAAGTAGTTGGCAAAATTTCAAAGCATTGGGAAAAAATTCCAAAACAGTTGGAAAAAGTCCAAAGCAGTTGGTAAAATTTCGATGCAGTTGAAATACATAATTCCAAGAGAGTTATGAAATACGAAGGAATCTGAATCAGAAAAAACAAGTTTGCAATCAGTAGTTGACAATATATGTATAGCCGGCAATAAATGTTATTTAACCCAATATTTTCAAATTTTTACCATCAGATATCGTATGGCGCTTGAAGCGTGAACACGTATAGTGACTGCTCCGCTTAGTACCGAATATTATTCGAAATATTTTCTAACGTGAATTTTCATCCCAGTTCATAAGCGTCTGACTAAAATGGGTGGTACAAGACGGAACCCTACGACCCAAAACTCACTGAATATCAGTGGTAGAATGGCCGAAATGGAAAACAAATTCCAAGAAGGACTCGACAAACTGCGTAAGGATTACATTGAACAGACCTCCTCCGCCCCGAAACATTCGAATTCAACAGATTTTGAAGAAAGGTTAAAACACTTCGAAAATGAAATTAGGAAGGAATTAAAAAACTTGAAGGACGAAATACGGTTGGTTCAATCCAGAATGCAGAAAGGTGAACAAACCCTCGAAAAACTAATTAGCGAGGACAACAATGGAAAAATATTACTGAGGGGCATCCCTGAGAAGAAAAATACGATGGAAACGACAGGGGAATTGTTAAATATATTCAACAAATACATGAATCTAAATATCGAAAGAACCGAAATTGCGACCTGTTATCGTCTCCGAAAAAACGACAACACACAGAAGGAAAACAAACCGTCACCAGTTGTGGTGGAATTCGTTACTCAGTGGCGGCGAGATGAAATCTTCTACAATAAAAGACGACTGAAAGGGTCTAGTTTCTCAATCACCGAAGTGCTGAAAAGGAAGGAAGTTCAGCTTTTCCAGAGGGCGCGAGAGATATTCGGGAGGAACTCCTGGACAAAGAGGGGTCTTCATATACCATGATAATAAAAAAGTATATATTACTGATGAAAATCACTTGCTTTCATTCAACTGACAGCGGAGTGGAAGCATGAATTTTTTCTTTTCTCACATTATTCTAGGCTTAGTTTTTGCTAATTTGTTTTTGTTGTAGTTGTGAGACTGCGTCTGTTCACACTTTAATTCAAGGAAATTTTTTTTCTCTTTTCACATACATTTGACAATTGGAGTATCTAAACCTCATCCGCAAACGAATAATTTGTAACTAAACAAAAAAAAAAAAAAACACTTTAATCCCCTTCTATTATAATGAAAAATCACAGCTCCAAACTAGGACATATAAATATAAGGTCGCTACTTCCAAGTATTGAGGATTTCAGGCACTTCATTACGTCGAATAATTTTGACTTTGTAGGAGTATCGGAAACTTGGCTCAGTGATCCCACAAACTACGAGGATATTAAAATTAATGGATATGAGAGTATATATCAAAATAAATAAGGTAGAGGTGGAGGCGTGGGATTGGTTGTTAAGAATTGCTACAATTTCAAACGAATAGAAAATGAATATACCAATAACTCCAACTTCGAACAAATTTGGATACATATTTGCGTTGATAGGGTAGATTTCATTCTGGGTTGTGTATATAGACCTCCACACTACAACCAATCTGCCTTTTTAAGAGACTTCGATAATATCATGGCCTCGTTTGCACCCTTTTATGACAGAATCTGCTGTGTTGGAGATTTAAATATAAATTATTTGAATTTCTCATCGAGGGAGGTCATGGAGCTCAACTGTTTGTTGAATTCCATGGGCTTGACTCAAATTATCACCTTTCCGACTAGAGTTACATCGCAAACTGAAACTTTAATTGATCTTATCATTCTGTCTGACAATGTAGAAGTAATCAAATGTGACACTATACCGTCAATGTTTTCAGATCACGAATTCATTTTCTGTGAGTTTCAGTCGCCCGCTGTGAGAAAAAAGGTGGTATACAGAGAATGTAGAAATTACAATGATATCAACATACATCAGTTCGACCAAGATCTGCGCTCCATTCCATGGCGAAACATTTACGATATAGATAACGTCGATGGTAAGGTTAACTTCATAAATGAGAATATAAACATCCTACTTGACTTACACGCACCGAAAAAAACGATCAGACTATCAAAACCAAAAAAACAGCCATGGCTTGAAAATGTCAAACATTTAATGAAATTACGCGATAAAGCTTTGAGCAAATATAAAAAGCATCGCACAGAAGAAAATCGAGCCTATTATAAATCAATGAGAAATTTAACTTCCTCAACAATAGAACGCGAAAGAAAAGCTTTTCTACGAGAAAAATTATCAGCCAATAATAACTTCTGGCGAGACCTGAAATACTATTGCGGTAATCCTAAAGGTGATCAAGCACAGCTACCGGACAATTTAAGAAACCCTAATGAGGTAAATCAGACATTCGTTTCATCAGTCCCATATAGTCCGGTTAATCCAAGCGATGTCATAAGATTCTATTCCCAAAATCGAAAAGAATCGTTGAACTCCTTGCTCAATTTCAGTACTGTCTCGGAAATTGATGTACTCAAAATCATCTCACAGATAAGATCTCAGGCCTGTGGTATCGATGGCATCAATATATACGTGTTACACTTGTGCACTCCCTTCATACTCCCATATATCGCCCACCTAATTAACTATTGTATAACTAACTCGGTATACCCAACTGAATGGAAGAAAGCCTTAGTGATCCCCAAACCAAAAATAGCTTCTCCTAAGGACTACAATGACCTGCGGCCTATAAGCATCTTACCTTGCCTATCAAAAAAACTGGAAAAAATAATATATGAACAACTTATAGAACACATAACAGACAACAATATTCTTCCTGAAACGCAATCCGGTTTTCGCAAATTTCACAACTGCTCTACCACACTTGCCGATATCACGGACGATATTTTTCGAGCTACAGATTGTAATAAACTCAGTCTACTTGTCCTCCTAGACTACAGCAAAGCCTTTGACACCCTTAACCGCCAACTATTGCTAGCAATACTCCACTATATAGGACTTGATGAGCGCGCTGTTGCATTTTTTGCCAGCTACTTTGATGGAAGAACTCAGAGAGTTATGATAGATGGTGATCTATCTGAGGACCTCCCAGTGACGAGAGGAGTTGCACAGGGATCCATACTGGGGGCAATTCTGTACATAGTGTACACTTCCAGACTGGCGAACTCCTTCAGTAGGTGCAAGGTCCATTTCTATGCCGACGATACCCAAGTACTAATATCCTTCAACAAATCTGAAGTAAATGAAGCTTGTAATATTCTTAACTACGAACTTAAAAAACTTATAGAGTATTCTTCCTCACACCACCTTCACCTCAATCACGAGAAGTGTGGTGCCCTACTCTTTGGTCCCAAAAATCACATAGAACAGGTAAAAACGATCATAGACATAAAAGTTGGGGATAAAAGTATAAAAATAGAAAACACCAAACGCAACCTAGGACTCATATTAGACAATAAACTCAGATTTGATGATCATACCTCGAGCTGCATACGTCGGGCCTATTTTAAGATGAGAATGCTGTACCGTTATCGTCATGATATACCAGAGAAACAGAAAAAGCTACTATGTGATTCTCTTATTCTATCTACATTTAATTTTGGTGACGTGGTGTATGGAGAGTGCTTAACCGAAGTAGTTAAAAATAGAATTCAAAAAGTCCAAAACTCTTGTTTACGATTTATATATGGAATAAGAAAATTTGACAGGGTCTCATATAAACTGAGGGAGATAGGGTGGTTGAATATGAATTTTCGGAGAAAACTTCATTCGGCATGTTTCTACCATAGCATCTTGATGAATAAATTACCTAGTTATCTACATCGAAAGATAGTTTATAGGAGCGATGTTCACAATATTAATGTGAGGAATAAAGGTCTTATCACCCCACCTTTTCATAGAACAAGTATTTTTGAAAGGAGCTTTACTTATAACATCGCCAAGATCTACAATTCTCTTCCTTTTAGATTCAAGCACCTGAGCATGAAAAATTTCAAGATAAGCGCTTTCCGATACTACCTCGATGAACAGAATAAATAAGATTTTCTCTTCTTGCTGTTTTCCCGAGTCTTGTGTGTGTTCCTTCTTTTCCTCTCATCAAAAAGTGAACGCAGAACGCAGTCAAATAAATTGAATAAACCAAATGTATGTATATATATCTTTTTTTTTTTTGGGTTGAGTTGAGCAGCATATGCACGCGTGCATAACTGGACTCCGCCTTTTTTCACAATTAACTTCATAATGAACATTATACTCACATACTTGTAATTCCACTTGTGAAAATAAAGTCATTTATTATTATTATTATTATTATTAAGTGTTGGAAGAGATGCGGCCTCAAGAAATAGATACGCAGTTGTAAATTTTTCAGTTACGTCGCATGGACTGTGTCATAAAAAAACCATCTGGTATCACAAATTTAAGCTGTTACTTTCAGATAAGCAGAATTATCATTAGGTACGCTCTTCGTACATTGTGTTATAGTTTTGCGAATAAACAATATGTGTACATAAATTTAAATAATGAACTAAAAATGATTCAAAGTGAAGTTTGAGTTATGTGGTTCCTTATGAAAAATTTAAGAAAAATTATGAACAGAAACTGCACGAAGGAGAACAAGTTTGAGAGAAATTCATGGGTAGTGACCACAGAATATCGGAAGTCACAACAACAATCTTTCAAAATCCTCAATTCCAAACACTGATTGCAATGAACGCTGCAAAAGGGTTCGAAATCGCCAACTCAAATTAGGAAATTTTGTTCAAATTATTTCTTCAATATGAGTGATTTAAGTTGATACCGGTTCCCTACCAAATCTGTTTCTTTTTAGGAAGTATCTTGATTTGTGACACACACTTTGACACACATTTTCTGTTCAAATTAGGGAGTTATTTTGATTTTCTTTATTTCATAAAATCTGTAAGCAAAAGTGAGGCTCATTTTTCAATCAAACAAAATATATTTTCTGAAAATTTTGTTCCTTTTATTCTGTGAAATGGGCCCATGTTAGGGATGAGCACTTTCAATATTTTGAATCTCATCAAAGTGGTAAGTAATTTACTTTGATTTTTCACCTACCCAACATACAATCATATATATTTCTTCATTTCATGAAATCTGCTTTTTTGTAAAAAATATTTTGTTTCATGATCCATCAACACCATTGATGGCCTCCTTGGGATTTAAATGAACGAGTTGGGTAAAGAACAAAAGATCCTTGCGGTCGAAGTTCCCGGAAGGCTGAACGAAGCCACAACGTTCCCTGTTCATGATAATAATAATGAAACTGAACTAAATTAAAAAATGAAACAAAAAGTGTGTCTCAAAGTATCAAACATACTTCAAGGTACTCCTCACAAGAAAAACCATTCCATAAGAGAGAGAAACTCACATTATTGAATATTGGGTAATTGGAAAATCAACGTTAATTTCTCATCACTTTGATTCCCAATATCAACTCCTTTCACGGAAAAGAAAGAATAGATTTTTCCGAAAAAATATTTTCTCTGATGAAAATGCCTTCGCTCCCAGATTCTACGTGATGAAGAAAAGCTACATAACTTAAGAAACAAACAAGTAGTGTTTTTCAAAGTTTCAAGCAATATCAAAGATACTCTTTATAAAAAAAAAACTCAATAAAATCTACTTAAGTGTATGTTCGGTAGATGGAAAAAAAAGTTAATTACTCCTCACTCTGTTGAAATTCATCATTTTGAATTTTTTTAACCGAATCAAATATTATTTTTACCAAAATATATATAACGAATTCCTGTCAATTCAATGTCCAATTGGAAAATTTTCGATGGATTGAAGCTGTGACTGTACAACCGGGCCTTAGGGGTAGTTGAAATAAATACATTTTAGATCTGATACACTTAGCTTGTTTGTTAACATAACGATATCGAAATATTAGTCGAGTTGTGTCTGCATTATGAATGTTTTCTCGATTAAGAAATTTGCGGCTAAGGCTCATGGAATGCTATCAAATTTTCATGCTGAGGCCGCTTTGAGAGAGAGAACGGGCCGAGAGTGGTTCTATGCTTAAAGAACGACGATTGTAACGTCGAAAATCAGCACGGCTATGGAAGAGATGAGGATTTCGGAGATTCAGAATTGGAGGCATTTCTTTATCAAGACAATCACAGGCAATCAATATCGAATGCAAATAATGAATTTGAGCCAAGCATTGGGGGACAAAGGGCTACAATACAACGAGAGACATGATGAAGTAATTTTACAGCAATACAATGCTCGAACGCATGTTGCGAAAGTGGTCAAGCAATGCTTGGAAACTTTCAAATGGGAAATCCTACATCAAACGCTGTATTCTCCAGACGTTTCTTCTTCGGACTATTACTTGTTCCGATCAATGGCACAAGACCTGGCTGACAAGCACTTTCACTTGTTTCGATTCGTGGATTGAACAAAGGATTCCCAGTTTTGTTATCGTATGCTGACTGAAAGATGAAAGATAGTGCAACTTTTTATGAATAATTATCAATTTTTAATCGAAAAATGAGAACGCAATATAAATAATTCAGTTTCAATCAGGAATCGACATGTAAATACTAAAAAATGTAACCAGAGACCTCATAATTGGTATTGCCACCTTTTGCATCTACGGATGCCTAGCAGGTTTTGGGCATGCTTTCTATGCATTTTTGACAATTTCCTTTTGTTTTTTCACTCCTCTGCCACACTTCAATTGAACACTTTTCTAAGTGACGCTTTGTTGTGATAATTTCATGAGAAATTTCTTTCTTTATCAACTTCCAAAGGTTTTCTATCGGGTTGAGATTTGGAGAATTACCAGGCCAGTCTAAAACATTTACTCGCTTGTCGGAAAAAAATTTACGGACTTTTTTAGCTTTGTGACATGAAGCTGAATCGTGCATGAATATATAGCGTCCACCCGGGTACCACTTTTGGACGTGAGGAAGCATTTTACTCTCAAGGATTTCTGAATATTGGTCCTGCCTCATCGTTCCTTCAATGATATACAGGCGTCCTGTTCTCTGACTGCTAATTTTGAACCAAACCATACTGCTTGACCGTTCTCACGATAGTCATCCTTAATTTTTTCTCCTGATCTTCTCCTCACGAATTCAGATTAGAATTTGTAAGGGTGACCATCTGAAAAACATGAATATTCAGAAAAAGAAATTTTATTAGTTATTGTAAAATATCAAACACCAGTAATTCATCTCAGTTTGTGTAGCCTTCAGTCTATGTAACTCCACTATAAAGTCATTTCTGTTTCTTGTGTTGTATGGATGATAATCGCTATTCAGTGCAAACTTTTCTTTATTTCGATGGACGTCCATAGACACTTTAATATGTACACGGACGTCATTGTACGTATTCCCTCTCCTTTATAATATTCTAAACGACTGGTTTTTCTCGATAGGTCACAGATAATTCTCACGGCTCCTTCTCTTTCAGAAGATTTTTTCGAAGTCCGGGGCTATGGCCCCACAAAAGGACACGATAAGATGCAATTGAGTGAAAATTGACATAGTACGCTTCTTCGCAAATATCCGATATTCCAACGGCTTTCATTGTTCTCATAGTAAACAAAGCCGTGGATAATTTTCTAGTCAAAGTTGTTATATGTCCATTCCAGCTCAGGTTATCCTGAACAGTAATCACCAACAGATTCAGAGCAAATTTCAATCTCTGAGTTTTTGACGTATATTTTCAGGCCCATGCACTAAACCAGAAATCCGCTGCCCTCGAGGATGCCTCCGACTGCCCTCCCAAGATGTCATGGGTTGGTGCCGTGTTCAAAATATTGGTATTGTCTGCGTACAAAATAGTAGCAGCAGATGAAATATTTGATGATAAATCGTTAATATAAATCATGAAATGAATAGGTCCAAGAAGTGACCTTGATACTTCACGAAGTATCGCCCAACACTAGGGGAGACTAGGATTGACAATTTCGATACATTATGGCGCCTGAGTTAACTGGTAGGGGTATCGTAACGGTTGCCAGTTTGTCTTCTGCATAAAAATATACCCAAGCATCATTATTGAATGATAAAAAATATATTGAAATGCTACCACGATTTCAAACCATTTCATTGAGAATTGTTCAAGTTTTCGAGGTGGCTCTAATGATTTGATCACTCACGAAACATAAATTAATAACCTGTTTTTCGCAATGAAGCCTCAAATATCGGGAAAGAAATTGTACACTTATAAAGTAAAGGATAACGAATGAGACCTTCGTTATGTGGTAATCCATGGGAATTATTGATTTTTCAATTCACATAGTTGAACCTGATTCGTACTACCCAAAAATATTAGCTGAGGGGGACCACTCACCAGAGGTGAAAAGCAAATTGGTTTTCTAAGGGAGAATTCAGTAGACCTGGGGACTACGGTTTCGTGAAGGTCTCCAGGTTGCTGGGAGGAAGAGTGCATCTGAGGATATCGGGCGGAAAAGACATCCTTAGATTACTGGGAAGACGAAGGAAGCCCGTTGAGGAACGGTAAAGTTCTAGGTTTGGTAATTGATTAATATTAGGTGGATCGAAGGGTGAAACGGGAACGGTTTGAAAACGTTGAGAGGATAAGGTAAAGGTTTTATTTCGTAGTTGACGGAATAGTAGGTAGCTTCGAGAAGGGAGAAAACGAAGTAGTAGGTGTTTTTATTAAGGGGAATTTTTTCATGTTGTTCAGTTAGGATTTTCGAGTAGGGAAGCGCGAATGGAAATTGAAGTAGCGGTTCGCAAAAACGGGAGTGAATCGTGGCGGGAGTGATTTATTTCAGGGAACTTGAATAACATACCGTAGAGGGAGATGAAAAGGCTAGAACCTTCCTTTTTTTTGATGAGGATAGTTAGAGTCTAAAGGTCGTGCCATCTCTCACCTCCTATCAACTCACAGTTCATTTTCCTACTATCATAGAGTTGAATTTTGGGTAATTGAGAAACCCAGGGAATAGGGAAATTTATATTTTCTTCATGAATGTTTTATTATACAGGGTGTACCAAGTTCGATGGCCTATTAAGCGTTTCTGGAGAACTAGACTTATTTGAAATCTGAAAATTGGGATTATGATACTGTTTGACATTATCTACCGAGCTGAAATATTCTTGGAGCCTGACCACTTTTAGTTATACAGGGAGAGAAAAAAAATTTTTCAAAATCTTATTTTTCTGTTTTTTTCTTTTCGAATTTGATAGAGTATGCAATTCTGAATACATTCGTACTTAAATCGTTGCATTCATCGAAATACTTTCAAAAATATCGAGAAAAACCTGAAGAAAAAGAGAGAAAAGAGTATTCGGTATTATGTTTTTTATTCCTAATCTAGATATCTTAAGCATAAACCGTTTTCACATTTTTGAAGTCGAAGAATGTGGAAATATTGTACATTCTTTGAATTTTGAAAAGCTCATCACAGGGTGTTCCAAATATTGGGTGAAAAATTGGGATCAAGATTGGCCCATAACTTTCGTTTT
The DNA here is from genome assembly GCA_038502775.1 of Hippodamia convergens. Taxonomy (NCBI): domain Eukaryota; kingdom Metazoa; phylum Arthropoda; class Insecta; order Coleoptera; family Coccinellidae; genus Hippodamia; species Hippodamia convergens. The sequence goes on from CM076614.1 coordinate 22,790,228, forward strand.
TCAAATTAGAACCCTATTTTTTTATGATTGCGTTGGATTGTACAAAGAAAAATGATGATAATGTTTCAACATGTTCATGCTCCTAAAATTGATAATTCTTAAGTTATTTAGGATAATTTGAAAAACGAAAGTTATGGGCCAATCTTGATCCCAATTTTTGACCCAACATTTGGAACACCCTGTGATGAGTTTTTCAGAATTTTAAAAATGTACAATATTTCCACAGTCTTTGACTTCAAAAATGTGAAAACGGTTTGTGCTCAAGATATGTAGATTAGGAATAACAAACATAATACCGAATACCCTTTTCTCTCTTTTTCTTCAGATTTTTCTCGATATTTTTGAAAGTATTTCGACGAATGCAACGATTCGAGTACGAATGTATTCAGAATGGCATACTCTATCAAATTCAAAAAGAAAAAAACAGAAAAATAAAATTTTGAAATTTTTTTTCTCTCCCTGTATAACTAAAAGTGGTCAGACTCCAAGAATATTTTAGCTCGGTAGATAATGTCAAACAATATCATAATCCCAATTTTCAGATTTCAAATAAGTCTAGTTCTCCAGAAACGCCTAATAGGCCGTCGAACTTGGTACACCCTGTATATAATCTGAGGTACAGATGTTGGGATTGATTTTTTTACCTCATTACATTTTTGTTAGTATTCTGGAAAATAGATTTCTCTTGTTTAACTACTTCATTGTTTTCAATTATCCCTAGAAACTCTGAACTCTATAAAAGACCTTCTCAATTCTGCAGAAGATCGTACCCACCCTTTCTCCGAGGTGGAGAGAGCCCAATTTCTTTTGTTAGGTTGACGTGAAACCGCTCTCATTTGTCAACCTCATTAACACCTAGATAATCCCTTATGAGCAAAGTCACTTTTTATACGAAAAAGGCAATGCTCATATAGGGGTGTCTATTACAGTAATGGAAGAATGTGTTATAATCTGTCAGGGTGTTTCCTAGAGCTTCTTCCACCCCCTCTACATCGATTTATAAAGCTCAATTCCATGGTGGACTATAGTGAAATGGTTCTGAACAGCGAACATGAAGGTATATGAGCATTGTATCAAGAACATCCTTCTTTATACAATGGTATGATTTAGTTGATATTTGTTAGGTATAAGCCTGGTGCTCAGAGCTGTTTCTTGTTTACTTGAGATTGTCGCAGAAATGCAATATGTCGTTGAAATACTTCAGCTTCAAAATGTGCCTTGATGCGACAGATTCTGAGATGCAGAAAGAAAAAGTATATTGTTGACATCTTCTGATTGGCAGAAATACTATCCTTTACGAAGTTCGTAGAAGCAGGGTCGAATAGTTTCAGAGAGTGTTCTTCAGACAACTGAAACCGTGAATCTGAAAACGCGATTTTCACAAGTAATATGGTCCCTGAATGGACCATAAAACCGCTTAAAAAACTGCTGAATATATCCGTAGATATTACCACTGTCTGTATTGTACCAGTGCGTCGAGAAACATTGTTCTCTTAAGTGATGTCTTTATGGCCCATTTAAAGTCGCCGTGAGCTCACATTACGTAAAATCAAATAAACCCGAGCCCAATGGTCCCAATCAGATACTAAAGCTGCACATACGTTGCATGTTGTTAATGTTGGCAAAAATATTTATCGACCATCGAAACACAAGTAGCATGCTAAGTAGTTGGGTACATTCAAAACGTAATTAATTCCGAATGGTCGGTATTTTCCAGTCGTCATTACCATGTGCCTAATGGATTTCGTGAAACTGATCGGAATCTACCGATGGCGGGCTGACTTGCCGATCAATCATAACAAACACTTTGAACTTTAATGGTTCCAATACCAGTCCGTAGGTCAACGGCTTGTTATTTGCAATAATACCGTGAAAATGACCAGGTCTCATAAGATAACCAGAAAATATACAATATTGATTTTTTTTCTCAACCATATTAATATTTTTAACGGTTGAGCCGGTTCATCGAGACTTTGCTGCCCGACTGGTAAACAGCGCGGGGATGCACAATAGATCTTAAGGTCAAGGTGCTCGCAAGGTCGGTTTTGATCTGTCGCCCCTCCTCTAATCTAATCTAATCTAACGGTTGAGCCTTTTCTATAATTTTACACCACATCCTTCCATTCTTCCACTTTTCGTAGAACTAAATCTCGTGAGAATATCTCAGTGTCAAGGGGTTTTCCTGGTTATATTTAATCAATAATAATTTATTCATTATCATGAGTAATTACATAACTGCATCAAAATTATGAGAATTAATGGCAATATGGGGTACCTAACTTTAATATCCTGACTTTTGTATAAAACAAAATAGCCATTGTGAATTTAGCCAGCTAAATATATTTTCTTCAGTCTTCAGCCAACAAATAACCAACCAAAAATGTAAACGTAGTTTTTTATTCATTTTTCAAAAAACGGAAAATTGTGTCTGGGTGAGAGTATTAGGTAAGTGTAGGTGAAAGAACATAATTCAAACGTCAAAAAATGACAAGGTTCGCGCATTGACAAAAATGTGCGAAATGAGCCTTTTTTCATTTTTCTTCGTTACCATGACATCGTGAGCGAAGGAATGTGCGAAAAGCTCACTTCGCACAAAGTTTGTAAACTATATGAGATTTTTGTATTTAAACCTTTATGTTCATCAATAAGCAAAAATCCAAAAAATCAATTATTTATTAATTTATAACAATAATTAATACCTTTATGTTCCTCAATTAAGCAAAAATCCAAGAAATCAATTATTTATTAATTTATAACAATAATTAAGGCTTTCAAATTGTTGAAACATAGATGAATTCAAAATAGTAATCATCGAAATGAATACCATTTTCAATTCCCAGGCTCAGAGATCTTTTATCATGAGGTTGGAGAAATGATATTAGATTTTGTCACTGAGATGAGAGATATACCGGTTTCGGCCTTGTTGAGCCTCATCAGTATCCCGCACATCTTCAGAATTTATAGCAATTGGTTGTGAAGTAATGAGTAAAATATTACAAAGTACTAAGGTGGTGACATCCAATTGCGTCAAAATGAAGTTTCACATCTCCAATCAAATGCAAAAAAAGAAATCCGTACTTCCTCTTTCACTGAATGAGATTTTAGCAGTGGCTCTATTCAGGGTCCGCTTGCTAGTTTCTCAAAGTGATGGAAACGCCCAATTCTTTTGTGACTATGAAGCCTGATGTTTTTAAGAAAAAGAAAATTCTTTGCCTTTACGAAGGCACATCGAGAACATTTTTGAAACATAGATGAATTCAAAATAGTAATCATCGAAATGAATACCATTTTCAATTCCCAGGCTCAGAGATCTTTCATCATGAGGTTGGAGAAATGATATTAGATTTTGTCACTGAGATGAGAGATATACCGGTTTCGGCCTTGTTGAGCCTCATCAGTATCCCGCACATCTTCAGGACAAAATCTTCATAAAAAACTTCAGAATTTATAGCAATTGGTTGTGAAGTAATGAGTAAAATATTACAAAGTACTAAGGTGGTGACATCCAATTGCGTCAAAATGATTGGAGATGTGAAACTTCATTTTGACGCAATTGGATGTCACCACCTTAGTACTTTGTAATATTTTACTCATTACTTCACAACCAATTGCTATAAATTCTGAAGTTTTTTATGAAGATTTTGTCCTGAAGATGTGCGGGATACTGATGAGGCTCAACAACGCCGAAACCGGTATATCTCTCATCTCAGTGACAAAATCTAATATCATTTCTCCAACCTCATGATAAGAGATCTCTGAGCCTGGGAATTGAAAATGGTATTCATTTCGATGATTACTATTTTGAATTCATCTATGTTTCAAAAATGTTCTCGATGTGCCTTCGTAAAGGCAAAGAATTTTCTTTTTCTTTCAAATTGTGATAAAATTTAACACTTCCCAATTCCATTTATTTTTCAGAACGTTAACATTAATGGTGCTGCCAATGTATGAACCAATATTCATTCCTGAACCAAATAACTCAGATTCAGCTCGTGATATCGTTTTCATTTGCAATCGATTGCCGTAGAGGTGACAGCACTCTAACCTGAAATTTCACAGTCTAAAATTTTATTTCATATTTGAATTTTATCATTGATAGATTCTTCTACGTATCCTTCCCCACAGTCTTAAATTTCCATCCTCCATATCTCTTCAACACATATATATCGGACTCCGTATTAGCAAGGAGTGTGGCTGATGTTCTCCGAAAACAATAGCTCGTGTAGGCATCAGGATTTGGTAGTTGAGGGTGTTTTGCTAATAAGCTAGGCATCTTTCCAATACTATTTATTCCAACTACTAGGTTTAACATTTGTTATTTTGATACTTCAAAAACTTGGATGAAGAGACGCATATATTCGGTAAATGTCAATATAATCTAAATTTTAAACTGTGAAAATTCGTTATATAGTCGTTTTTGGATCGGGTACTTCAACAATCAAAATGGAATTTTCATCTTCTATTTCATAGACCGTCATTTCATTGAGTTCCTCACGGCGGCAAGCACCTGAAATACCCATTATTAAAACATCGTGAAAGGAAATCAGTAATTTAAAAAACACATAATACATCATCTACTTCAACAACCAAAAAAAAAAGTGCCATCACCTTCCTCTCCTAGTATATAGTAAATATAGTATATAGTAAATACCATAGTAAAACCATCTCAGGATGGTTTCCAACTGACAATTTTTTAACATCCACGTTTTCTTTAACATTGAGTGTTGCTTTCAACATAAAATTTATTCCATAAATATTGTCATAATTCAGAATTATTAGTTCTAAACTGTAACAATGCACTGACGAAGATCCAGACTGAGAGTAACCACCGGAAATAGCGTCATTCGGATATTTTTCTGGCTTTATATGCTTCACACCACTCTTTGAATTGTTGATATGCATTTTCATACTGGCGCCTCGATTTATCCGGTAAAAGATTCGAAATCACAGTATTGGCCGCATCTATCGAGTAATGCATTATTCCTAATCCTCATCAAAGCCTTCAAATTGTCAGTCAGCCAAGGTGCATAGTTTCAAGTGATATGTTGAAACTCATGTTAATAAATGCATGTCTTCAGTTTACATACTGCACATTTGGTTGACTCCTTTGCTCTGGTTTCTCTGCAGAACATGTAAGAAATTCAATGATGAGGTAGCCATAAAATCCATTTTTCACTCACTTATAAATAGACACTGAACTTCGTCAGTATCTATAATTTAAAATCCACAATACAATACCTCCATAAAATCATACTCGAGAGGATTCAAAATTCACTACATTACTAAATTATCCTAAGATCAAAAAGGTTTACGTTAAGGACAGAATTGGAGAATTCCAAGTTACATTATGAGGCTGAATTAGTATACAGATATTTCAAAACTTTTTTGCTAAGACTTATATTCCTCTTGAAAATTATATTTTTTGATACTATAACTAAAAACCGTTCGGTTTTGATTTGTAAGTGGTTACTGTTGTGGTAATTTAACGAATTGATAAGTAGAGAAATATAAATAAATATGGTTTTGGTTCGACAAAAATATTTTTTTTCAGTTTCTTCAAAATTTGAAGCGGCCCTGAAATTCAGTAGCACTGGTAAAAAGAACCGAAAAACTGCCCTGAAGATGTTTTTTTTTTCAAGAGCGGCAATACTGCGGAACTAGACATTTTAGCGGCTTGCGGCTTTCAGCAATTTATGTTTCTCGAGAAGAGAGAACTTGAAATGTATATTAATTTTTTATCTCGCTCTTCAATTGGAGATTGAAAACTAAAACATCAAAATCTGATCATCCTGTACCCTGTGTTATCTTCAGTTATTCTAAACATAGTTCACAAAATTCCAGCACGTTTTGTATATTTTTTTTGTTTTCACTATTAATTTTCCAATAGATAATGGTTAGTACAATGTAGTAGCAAATTTTTTTTATTACTTTAATTTGAGTTCAAAAAGACACAACTAAAAATTTTACTTCTTCCGGTTAATGATATGGAAAGTTTTAGTGGTTCCTCCATATATCATATAGATACCTATCCAGGATGAGTCTTTGACTTGTATATAGGTTTTAACGGGACATTCCTGGGGTGAAAACAAAACACTTTTTGTCCCAACCATTTTTTTCCGATTCGGTTCGGTTAGAAAAATACAGGCTGTTGAAAATCCATAAAAAAATTTAATTTCTGAATATATCTCGTGAAAGATTTCATCGGATGAAATGATTTTCAGAATATGAGTTCTCATTTATGTGGCAAATCTTCTACGAATACAAAATTTAACTCGAATTTTTCATTTATTTCGTCGTGACCAATAAATACCATTCCATTCCATAAATATAGCAGAAATTCTATGATCCCGACCCTTGGAAGTGAGTTGAATGCCATTTAATGTATATTTGGCCATTTCAGAAGGCAAAAGTATTTTTTCTTGAAATGTAGTGAAATGCGCAGTCTTCGAGTAACAAGGGCGTCGCTAGAGATTTTTTCTGGGGGGGGTAAAAAAAATTTGGATATAGTATATTGTCACGATATGTTCCTATGTAATGATTGTATGACTTATTTCTCGAAGGTTAATATTTTCCTGGGGGGGGTAATTACCCCCATTACCCCCCTCGTATCGACGCCAGTGTCGAGTAATTAATGATTTAAAAAAATCTATAGCAGCGAAATTAAAAAAATGATTACTTTGGCTGAATCGAGGGCTGAATACATTTTTGTTCTGAAGATCCGCAGAATTGAATTTCTGCTACATTTTCACGAAGGTTCAGGTGGTAGATCTAATGCTCGGAAAAATATTAGTGCCATATTTTCAGTGATAGCGTAGCTCATTATGAAAGTTTAAAATCGCTCTATTTCCTTATCTAGGCTGAATCAGAAAAAATGCAATATACGAAAAAAGTATTTCTTTCGACCTCAAAAATCTATGATTTGAATATATGTACAGGGTCGGCATATTGCGATGTTTTAGTACTACAACTTTTGAACAGAGGAGATAGACAAAATCTCGATCTCTTTTTCGGAAAAACTGACAAGAGTAGTACTCATTTTTGGCTTCCTTCTTTTGTTTTCGAGTTGTAAGCGAAAATTGGAATAATGGTGATATCGGAAAAAATTTATATCTCCGCCAATACTGATGATAGAGCTCTGAAATCGAAACATTATACATGCATTTTTCTACGTAGAATCTAATGGCATACTCGCCTTTTCTGCAGCAATTTTAATTACGAAGCTATGACACAAAGTTATGTTTTTTCGGAGAGGAACACTAGATTTCTTTGCCATTATTTGAAAGCTTGATGTTTTCTGATTTCAAAAATATATAACATCGTATGGTTCGTATCAATAAATCAATAGGGAGTATAGAAATTGGTCAAGAACCAATATTCATCTGAGTGATAATACTTTTCATGGTTTCAATTGTCGATAACCACGAAAAATTCAGTATCGTATGATTACCACAATTTCTTTCTAGTAGTCTTCTCATTTCTATGCTCTTGTTATCGGAAGCTACATTTTTCTGTGCTCATCAACAGTTGAAACCATAGAAAGTATTGAGACTCACATGAAAATATGGTTTTGACCAATTTCTATACTCATACTGATACAAACTTCACGATGTTATATATTTTTGAAATCAGAAAAAATCAAGCCTTCACAAAATGTCACAGAAATATAGTGTTTCCATTTAAAAAACATAACTTTGGATCATAGCTTCGTAATTGAAAATGGTACAGGAAAGACGGATTCTACGTGAAAAAGTGCCTGTAAAATGTTTTGATTCCAGAGCTCTATTCATCAGTATAAGCGGAGATATAAATTTTTTCGATATCGCCCTTTTTACAATTTTCGCTTATAACTCGAAAACAAAAGAAGGTAGCCAAAAATGAATAAAACTTTTGTTAGTTTCTCCGAAAAAGAGATCGAGAACGGGGTATCAGGTTTTGTCTATCTCCTCTGGTTCAAAAGTTGTAGTGCTAAAACTTCGAAATATGCCTACCCTGTACAAGTTGAAGACTCACCTGTATATCACAGCAGGTATCGATTTCATTTTTCCAATTAATATTCAGCATTTAAATCTTTTTGAATTTTGATTTTGAGTTGTGTCATTTTTGAAGTAAGGGTGCGCAATAGAATCACCCTTTAAATATAAATTTCAAACTTTTATCTGATAGATTATTCGGATTACATTAAGAAACAGAAACGGGTCAGTCTTTGGGAACTGCCGATAGAGATGAAAACCAATTGTTTCTTCGATCGTCCGGCTATCAGATCATTATTCCCGAATAATTTTTTGTTGTTTTAAGTATCAATAACCCTATTTTAACGTTTAGCTTTGATCATAAATACACCTTTTTAAATATAAATCGAATAGCTCGAAGATAAAATTCACAAGTTAGTAAGTTTTGACTTTTATTGGCAGTCTCCGGAAACTGCCCCGTTGTACGAGTTTAATGTCTTTTGAAAGTATGTATCCTATCCTACAAAAGAACAAAATTTTTGTCGGATACACTTCGTTGAGCAAAAATTTAAAAAAAAAGTTGTGAATTTCTGAGGTTTCCTCGTCCTTAAAACTTAAGCCCAGGCAGAAAGTTGTCGCGAATGATGTCACGTCTGCCATATTTTCGATGTCCTGCGTCATATCAAATCAATTTCAGCTTGTTAGCAATTTTCAGGAAGCACGCCTCTTTTCAGACCTAATTTGCCTGGGCTTCAGGTATAACCGAAATTTTGAAATTTGTAGAATCGATACAGAAATTGATGTATTCTTATTATGAGAAGTCCATTTTCATCAATTTCAATTACCACGGATGTTTCTGAACAAGAACAAGATAGCTTAATCAGTTCGTATGCCGCATCGCGTACTCGAAACAATTGCCGGCGTAGTCTTTCGAGATCAGTATCGCAGATAACTCGAATTGACTGGCCGCAAATCTCAAATTCTATCACGCGACGAGTAACCCGTTTGAACAAATACGATAGGATTGTTTTCCATGAATATACCGGCGACCAATTTTCGGAATCCTTCACATTTCAAAGGAATCAACGGACTTGATCGATCGTCAGCTCGGCTAATGGCCGTTTTTGCCCGCGGAATGAAAATGGCGCATCCGGTAACATATGTCCAGTTGGTGTGGTTCGAGAGCTCAACTTATTTTTTATGGAGCATTTCTCCATAAGGAATTGGCGTCGAGGTGAACATTACCGGACGAGGACTATGAGTTGATTAATTGCTCACAATCTTGTACTTTTATAGAATCCATCTATTGACTTGGGAGAATGGAGAATGTGATATAGACTTCTGTTATCACAAAAACTACAGAACTTTCCAAACATTTGGTTCTAGGAATATTTTCTCGGGGTCACTGATATCGTTATGTTGTCATGATTTGATTATTGTGGAGGATTTCGTTCATCAATTAGAATAGGTTTGCTAGGGTATATTCGAGCTTGATCAGCCATAGCCCGTCAAGGAAAATCCCTATTGAGTTTCTTCTACATCCGTGCTGTATTGACCATATCCGTCAGCTATCGGTTGCAGCTTTTTTGAGTGTTTTTGGATTGGCGACATTGTGCGATTAATCATAATGACATTCATCGTAGTTGTCAATTGTCATTATTTATTTACTTTTTTCAAAATTTGAATTTTGAAATGTTTCCAATAATCTTTAGTACACGGACATTTTTCAAAATATTTCATCAATCTAGTTAGGTTTCTCCCTGAGTATACTAAAATCATTTAAAACAGATATCAAAAATTTTTATTGATAAAACAAATACATACATTTTTAAATAAAATTCATACTACAAGGCTGTGAGTATATCTTGTGTATATTCAACATGTCCAAAAGTACAATATTAGGTTCATGATTTTTCTCTTTTAGCAACCAAGATGGTGGAGGTGGCTGGAGTACTGTCAAAGTAGTAGCTCTACCGAAGATTCCAAATTAAAATTTTATAGGTTTGTTTGAGTTTCATAGGTTCCCTTAAAATAAAATACTTGCTAGGAATTGGTAACATTCTCTAGGAATGGAGCGAGATGCTCATTCATTAATTTCCAGAGGAATAGAATACGCGGTTTATATTTCACATTCCAAAATGAAATGAAGAGGATTAAAGTTCCTACATTATTCCTAAGGAAATCTATGATTTCTAGTAAGCACTAAATTTTCATTTACATCTGTCCACTCATTAACATTATGTTTATCAGCAGGTCAAACAGAAAGACATTTTGAAGATGATAATATAAATGTGTTTGTGGTGGCCGATGTGAATCTTTAAAAAAAATCATCTGAACACCAATATACCCATGAATATCATAATTTTCATTTTATAGGATCCTTTGTTATTGAGAACAATCAACTAGATGAGTTGGAGGAATAAGTCACCAAAGATATTACTAGTGAGTTCACGCCCAACTCGAAAAACAGTACTTACAATTTAATTTTTGCTCCTGGAATTCAACCTTCATTATATTCATACAAATCCTTGGAGCGAACAATCCTTGCTTATGCTGACTAGGAACAATTTTAATTTTTGTAGGTCTGAGAATTCATGTTGAGAGGAAGATTGGAGAAGTGAAAACACATAATATACTGAAATCTACGATTCCCATCAGTACCATGGAACGTTTGATGCCCAATTTCTTTAAAGCACCCACCTCATCTAGATAGAAGTATATAAGCAATATAGAAGTTTTCAATTTCAATAATTGTTCATAAGTAATTATATAAGTGTTCCATTTCAATAATTGTTTTCATTCCCAAATTCGAAATGTCCCCTAAGAACATGCAAATAATTTTATGAATTCAAGTTTAGTCATATGGAAATGATTTCAGAGATATTTGTAGTACTAATATAGGGATCAATAAGAGGTTTGTGTCCAATAGATCTTTTTCATGTGGTACAAATATAACCTAATTTGTTCACAACAATAATTTGTTGGAAATCCAAGGAATTTTTTAATAAAGATGAAAAACAAAATAACAATTGAACTATAATGAATAACAGTATACAAAAAAACTGCTAAAATTCTTCGATGGAAAAAAAATAACTCTGTAATGATTTTTTTTCTTTTGAAAAATCCACATCGTGTGTTTCATATTCCATCGCAACCACATTTGTCATCTCCGAAATGCTATCGCTTTGAGCTGCTTATAAACATAATGTTAATGAGTGAGTTAAATGAAAATTTAGTGCTTACTAGAAATCATAGGTTTCCTCAGGAATCATGTAGGAACTTTAGTTCTCTTCAATTCCTTTGGAAATGTGAACCACATATTCTCTTCCTCTGGAAATTAATGAATGAGCATCTTGCTCCATTCCTAGAGAACGTTACCATTTCTTAGCAAGTATTTTATTTTTAGGGAACCTATGAAACTCAAACAAACCTATGAACTTTTAATTTGAAATCTTCGGTAGAGCTACGACTTTGACAGTGCTCCAGCCACATCCACCATTGTGGTTGCTAAAATAAAAAAATCATGAACCTAATATTGTACTCTGGTACATGTTGATATACACAAGATATACTTACAGCCTTCTAGTATCCATTTTATCAAAAATTGTATGTATTTATTTTATCAATGAAAATGATTGATATCTGCTTTAAATGATTGTAGTATATTTAGGGAGAAACCTAACTAGATTGGTTAAATATTTTGAAAAATGTCCGTTTTTTATAGATAATTGGAAAAATTTCATAATTCAAATTTTGAAAAGTCAATAAATAATAACAATTGACAACTACGATGAATGTCATTATAATAAATCTCACAGTGTCGCCAACCCAAAAACACTTAAAATAGCTGCAAGCGATAGCTAACGAATATGGTCAATATTATAAACATTCGGGCCATCTTTTAAAGTGGCCCTTCCAGCGATTGAGTTTGGCAAGGAGGGTAGTCGGTAGTGGTGACAAGCTTAAGTCTGTGATAATGTCTCAACCAAAATGGAACACAAAGTACTTTGTTCTGTCTGTGCTATTATGGGTAACCCAAATTGCTTGATTCTGACTGTTTTAGATACTTCTGGACTAGATAGGTAAAAACTTCATGAGGTATCCTGGGCTCGATTTTTGTGAACCCACCATTAGTGAAATCCGTTGCATGATATTTTCATTTTTTTTTTCGGTTTCGAAAATGTGTCATAACTTTTTCATTCACGGGAATATCTTTGTAAAAGCGCGTTTTTTTGGGAAATGAAAAACCATATTCAATTTTATTTCCATGGAAAAAACCACTTTTTTATATTAAATACCAACGCATTTATTTTATTTTATTTCATTAAAAAAAAATTCAAGATATTGTCTTATTTCTAGTGAAAAAGTGCTTGTTGAAAGTTTTTACCTTTTTCAGATATTTTCAGAAACGAAAGAGTCTTCTGAATCGAAAAAAATTTCAAAATATTATTATTATTATTATGAAAACTACAAGAGTTGAGGTTCAACACCTATAAACTCAAAAGAAAAATACCAAGTTCGATACGCATTCACGATACTTGAGAAAATTTGATAAGAAAAAAGAAAAACAGAAACAAATGAATGTCTTAGTTGAATAACACCACACCACACACGAACACTCCAAACTGCAGGACTGAGGTTACTGTCTCCCACGCTGAGCTGACCTCCATTCGTCGTATCTATTCTTGAATAGATTAACAGAAGGGGCTTGCACGACGGAGTTGGGAAGACTGTTCCAGTCACTGAAGATTCTGTTGGGTAGGAATTTCTGGCGCTGTGTTGTTCTGAAATGTTCTCGTTTCAGTTTATAAGCGTGACCTCTGAGATTACCGTCGTTGAGTGTGAACAAATCTCTGACTTGGTCACCCAGAAATCCTCGTATGGCTCGGTAAGAGAAAATCAAGTCACCTCGAGCTCTCCTCTCCTCGAAGGATGTCAGTCCCACAGATGCTAGTCTCTGATGGTAAGTGGGTCGTATGGGTCCATAGCCAACACGAGTAGCCCACCTTTGTGTGCTCTCAAGCAAATCAGCCTCTCCTCTTGTTGTGCACCACCAGGCCGGACCACCGTATTCGAGGATGGGGCGAATGTAGATCTTGAATATGGTACCAAATGTTCGGCTGTTGCAACCCTTGAAGGATTTATTGAACATGTATGTCAGTTGTTTGGCCTTGGAAGAGATGTGCTCAATATGGCTACGCCAGCTGAGATCTTCCGAGACAATGATTCCAAGGTCGGATAGCCGAGAAAACTGGAGCTAGAGCCTGACCGCCTAAGTTGTATGGACGGCGAGGATTGTTTTTTCCGATATGAAGAACGGAGCACTTTCTTGTATTAATGGGAAGCATCCAGATGTTGCACCAGTTGATCAAGTTATTCAGATCGTCTTGAAGTGTGGAGTAATCAGTAGTTGGAGAATTATATATTTTAAGATCATCAGCGAAAAGCGAGAGTGCAGACCTTCGGTGAGGTGGTAAGTCGGAAGTATACAAAATAAACAGAAGTGGACCCAGGAAAGATCCCTGGGGTACACCAGAAAGCACCTGGAAGGACTTTGTGGAAAGGTCGCGTCCAACCTGAACGCGATATAAGCGGTTAGACAGAAAAGCCTTTATCCAGAACAAAAGCTCTCCCCTGATACCCAGATGTTATATATCGTTATATCTTCAGAACAAATGAAGATATCCTGAAACGGTTTTCACTATTGCTGTTTTCACGGAAATCGAGCCTGGAACTCCTGTTGTCTAGAAGTACCAGAAATAGCCAAAATTAAGCAATTTGGGATACCCTGTACAGTTGTAACCTTCATTGGATAGTAAGGATGCTGGTGTGTTCCCACATTTCCTTTTCCAGGTGAGTAAATCAAAATGAAGTTGATTGTTTGATTAATCTTTTATCTTCTCCAGAATACTGACGTTTCATTGAGGGTCAATAAAATATGAAACAGGATCCATGAGACGACTTTAATTCCTGCACTCCCTCTCGCTGCATACAGTCATCCAATGTTTATGATCTTGAGTTCTTGAAAAAACATAGAAACCGCATATATATCCAATATCAATTTCATCTTAACATGCGGCTCAATATACGGGCGATATAAGTACCGTCTTGCGAAATGATACACCAGTAGCGGAAATTCGCGTTTGGATGATTCCTTCATCTAGAAAGTTATTCACCACATGTAATTTTATGTATATAACGTGAATCCGCAATAATGTTTATGCATTTCGAGGTAACTTTCGCTCGCTGTTACTCTGTGTAAGCTTGTCTTCCTTGCAAATGGATTTTAATAACATGCATATTTTGGGTGGTCTTACATAAAATTGAATATCGGTCGTTCCGTTGTGTTCTCGTCTTGAATTGCATAAGACCGAATCTTCAAGGTAACCGATTCGTTAGGTACATTATCAGATATTTCTGATCTTTCATGGCTGAAATAGAATTTGAAGCAATGAAAAATAATTTTCTTTTTCTACAAACCTTGTGTTTTCCGCTTTCCATTTCACGTTTGATTGTTCGTATTGATGTATTAACTGCTGAAAAAAGAAGCCTAGGGTATAAAATTTCAAGTGTAATATACTTCGCGCTACAATTAGGGGACAGAAAAATTTTCAAAATTTTTTGGTTATTTTCAACAAACTGTATCTCAGTGAAACATGATTGTATAAGAAATTGAAAACTATTAACTTTTGAAGCTGGAATACTATAGTTTCTTAATTCATGGATTTTCGGAGGACCTGTAGCCAAACAATCCTCAGATAATTCGCAAAATATTGAAAAATTTTTTTGCTCTACGCGCATGGAAAAAAAATTTACATACAGAGTTCGCCTAGTCTGTTTATTCAGCTCTAATTTGCTTCTTACCCCCCTCAGATATGACCATTCGTCTTCGAGAAATCCAATTTTGAATTCAAAGGGATCCTTTTTTACTCAACTGCTGATACCTTCTACCACTTTCGTTGAATTTTGTTCTAAAAATAAAAAAAATGCCTAGCTGCCCATGGCACTCGTTGAGCCAAATTCAGAGCGACAGAAGTTTTCCGCAGAGCCCCAACGTATTTAACAACAGTCATTTTGAAAACTTTTCTACTTATTTGGTAAAAAAACCAATTTACGAAGATCAAATTAAGAAACAAAGAGTTGTTTCCTTGATTTTTTCGAAATTCCAATGAATTGGTCGAAGAAAACCGCTGAACCAATCGATCTACCGATTTAGGGGCGACTTTGGGGCGCATCAGGCAAATTTTCTTGGTGACTTAACTTCCCCTCAATATTGACGATGATACAGTCCATTAACCAAAATATGTCGTTTTTTGTTGTTTTTTCACGTAAACCTTGCCGGTGGAAAAAAATTTTCAATTAAAATCGTATATCTCGAAGACAAATGGTCGTATCCGAGAGTAGTGAAAAGCAAATTAAAACCAAATAAACAGGCTTCACGACTTTTGTATCGATCTAGCTCAAAAATTTTTTTCCTTGCGCGTACAACAAAAAATAAATTGAAAAAGTTGACAATTTTTTCTTCGTGCCTTATCCAGAAATTGCATGGCTACCAGTTCTCCGAAAAATTGTTAACCAATTATTTCAAAAACGAAAGTCTTCAAGCTACCAAAGTTAGTGCTTTTTTAGTTTCCCATACGATCATTTTTCTCTGAGATACAGCCTGTTGAAAATCACCAAAAAATCTCTGAAATTTTTGTGTTCATTTAAGTGTTTTATGTTCGAAATGGTTCTGTTCGAGAGTCACAGGAGGAGGGTCGTTGTTCACTAAAATATTCAGAACATTGAAAAAGTTCAATCATACAAAAATCCAACTCTCTGTAGTGTTCTTTTAGAGCCAAATCTGCTAGGAATAGATAAAATTATGTCACTTTCACAAATGATCACCGAAGCCGATATTGACATAGATAACCGAACATCATACGCTGATTTTTATCGAAATATTAATTAATAATTTATGTATTATTAATTGATAACATTGGTGTTTTGTGAAAAATTTACGTCGTCCACACTCAAAGAAATTATTGAAATCGAGAAATAGATGTAACGATGTTATAAATGAAAGAAAATTAATTTTAAAACTTCGATATTTAATTGTCAAACATCGATGATCATCGAAAATCAATGATAATCGATCACCTCCATTTCTAAGGAAAAACCATATTAAATACCTTGCATTTTCATATTTTCTCACCTCTTAAACCTTTCCTCTAATTCCACTAATAAATCAAGACCAAAATTAGCCAAATTGGTCCATATTTTTCAAATTCACTAGATGATATTGCTCATCACCCAACTGAGGAATATCATTAAGTGAATTTGAAAAATGTGAAGAGTATTCTTATAAAGAACAACTATTACAGATACCTCATAGATAGATCAATGGGATAGTTGTTCTTTACATATTTCAAATTCACTAAATGATATTTCTGAGTCGAGTGACGAGGAATATCATTAAGTGAATTTGGAGGGGATGAAGAGGAACCTGTGAAGTGTTTTTGTGTTACCTTCCGAGAATAATCTTGATGAACAATCTTTTATCCTATCTTGTATCTTGTTGATTGATCTATCTATGAGGAATTTGGGATAGTTGTTCTTTATAAGGATACTTACTATGTATTTACATTTTTCAAATTGATTCAAGTGATTGATTTCAATAGGCCCTGATGGAAGTGAAAGGTGCAAGTCCCAATTTTGACCTATTAGGCAACTCAGCAATAATAATTTTCATATTTGCAGTTTTCTAAGTCAACTTGATGTAGGGTTAAAAGAGATCAATTAATGTATTCAAGCATTGTTATACAGGAACTTTGAAGGGGTACCCCTTCCATCCATTAGAAGTTGAAGTGAATGTAACTACAGCCAATAAAAACGATAATAGCTTTCGATCACGGGACCGCAATACGATAAGTTCGAGTTTATCGAATATTATTATTCAATACTATCACACTATTGATTAGTTTCGTACATAATCGAAAAGTGCAACACGACGGCAGTTTATATGCTAATGAAAGTTGAACTGCCTCCAACCGTCGAATTTATTACGTCTCACAATTAGAAATATACGTACAGTCCGTTTTGTATCCTCGTACCAGTTCAATTTCTCGTAAATTTCTCACCTAACCATTCACCTTGTCACAAATCCTGACGTTTTTCTCTCTTGCGTGTGGGGTCTGTTGCGTTGTTTCTTGATTGATTGTTTCAATTAATGTAAACGGAAAATATCTTTTGATTTCCTCCGGTATTTACATCTATCACGAGTCATATGGCGCACCGCTTCTATGTTATTTTGATTTATAGTTCTGTCGTATCGTATGACTCCGATGCTGAAATGGCCGGTTGAGCATTGACCCATATTCCGTACAGTATATGCACGACAACCACACACTAAAGAAACAGTTCTTTGGTGCACCGACTGATTTTCATTTAGAGAACTCTCTAAAGAAACTTAAGAGCTTGTTTATTTTTCACTGACTGAACCGAAGAACGTCCTTCGGTCAAACGCCATGAGAATGTAATTCGTAATAACTTCTATAAAAAAGTTTCGAGTTTCCGATATCGGAGACCACTATTGGTCAACGCTCAACCTGTGCATCGTCAGACTCGTTTGAAAATTCGGAAGCTGCTGTGAAGATCCTTTTGAGTATTTGGCGGATTCATCAGAGATATTTACTAGTCGAAAAATAACCTTTCGTTGTTTGTTCTTGACGAATTTGTAACATTCGACAGACAAGTTTTCTAGCAGGTCAGATTTTTCGCAACGGGCATTACCTTTCTTGATAATATTTATCCCAGATTAAAGGACATATTCAGCGTCTATGTGTGATAATGCTGCTGATAATGTGTAAAGTAAGTGTATTGATTAATTTCACATAAGTAAAAAACCCACGTGAAAAACTTTTAGAGGTATACATTGCGAAATAACGGTCTTCAAACATCTGAAGTGCCGAAAAATCATCACCTGGAAGGTCGTATCTGGTTTGAAAAAACCCTCACGACCAGAGAGCAACAATTCGTGGATTCTGAATTCGAATATCGAAGGAATTTCGAAAGGAAAGTGTGATTACGTCTCCAAATTAGCTGATGAACATGGTATCAAAGAGATTCTTCTGCAAGAAACCCATACGGCAACAGAAAAAAAAATCCTCGTGAAAAAGGATAGTTGAAAAGTTATGTATTAATTGATTTTTTACAAGTTTAGCATGTTATGTTGAAAAATTATCAGTTTTCGTAACATTCAACAGATTCGGAAAGGGGACATTGATGGAGTTTTTTTTTCATTTCTTTCAAATTTTGTGACATTTCTGTCATAAATATTTATGAACCTCCGAATATTATTTGGCCAAGAAATCTTAATGTTGATGTTTTTTAAAGTAGCAAATGCATTTCCAAAATGCATTCGATTTATTCTGAATAATCGGTTTCTTTTCTGCTTTTGTCTTTTTTCATTTCAGATTAAAAATAACGAGTCGTTTTGGGAAGAATCTGTATATCCGAGCCCATCGACGGATAACATGAAGATGATCACACTGATGTCTTTCAAGATTTTCCTGATATTTGATATTTTATGTTATTTTGTTTACGGGGAGGCAGGTTTTTTCGGCTGAGGTTTTTTCCCCTGGCTGTATAGTATCGTATGATACTAGTGTTGATTGTATCGTATGATTCTATAGTATCATACAAAGAATGTTATGATACCCCGTTCTTTTTTTACCTCAGCTTAGGTACTTTTCGTTTCAACATTTAATGTATTATTTTAGCTCTCTTTTTCATAAGAATATATATATATATATATATATATATATATATATATATATATATATACATAGGCAATCTCATTTGTACCAAACGTCTGACTGCTTACCTTCTGCTGACTGTGTTAACGAGGGTACTACCTTATCTCTTCCATGATATAAAGGGGGTGTTTCAAATAAAGGTGATCCCGTCTCTAGGACAGATAGAAAACTGAGAAATAATTGGGGTTTGTTCAGTAGAAAAATTTCGTAACGCCATCCGTATTCAAGATGAGAGACGTCGAAAAAAATACACTTTTTTTTCCGATTCTACCAAAAATACAGGTAACATTGTTTTTATGTCTGACTCTCATAGGGAGCGCTAGTTACAAGGTTCGTACCAAGTAGTATGTATAGTAGTAGGGGAGAGCGGGGTAGGAAGTTCCGATTTTCAAATAATATGACATTTTTCTATGAAAATGAAGGAGTTCAATTTTGCCATGCAGGAATATTGAATCGATAATGATCGTTTTTATGAATATTATCGTTGCTTCCGCTGATATCCCAGTAGGTTTTTTATAGGAGCAAATATATGTAAAATTTCGTAGCGGAACATATAACCGGGCTTTAGGACGAGTTGTTCCACTTTTGGGCCAAATTGTTCCGATTAGATTTTCAAAAAATTCTGAATAATGAAGGTTGTTTTGAATAATGCAATCATTTCTTCCAACAATATGTTGGTATGTTCATTTTTTCATTCCCGATTTTACACATATTGATACTAAAATATGAAACAATATATTTCTCGTATCAGTAACTGGTGTATATAACATAACAGTTTGGTAACAAGTCAAATCATACAAAATATCCAGAAAAAATCAGCAAACAACGAAATAGAAAATCATCAGAACCTGAAATTCAAAATCTCCCCCACTGAGTAAAAGCACTCCCTCAATAGAAACTTTCTCATTCTTCGCTTAAACTCCCTATTATTCAAGTTGTTTAATGACGTTGGTAAAACATTGTGGAAATTATAATTTAACGAATATTTCTTGGTTAGATGTAAGCGACGGAAGGGCACAAGGATATTATGTCTAGTCCTCGTCTGGACACATTGGTGTGTAATTAGCGTTGACCTCTTGCCATGTATATCGCAAAGTTTCAGGGTTGAATACAGTTTCTGTAGGAATTCCGTTAAGAACCTCGATTGTTCCTGGGAACAACCAGCCCGTCGGGGAGCATTTTTTTTCCCCAAATTACTTTTATTCTCGACTACTGACATATTGGCAAACTAACAGAATCAATTCAAATAAAAGCCTAACAATTGGATTCCTTACTTATGTCTCTACAATTCAGGAAAGTAACACAGGAATGGAATCATAATCAACGGAGATAGACCAAAAAGTTTGAACACGAAAATATTCACTTATGCGATATTTCGAGAGCCACGTGCTTACATTCACCCAACGACCGTAGCAAGAGTCTTTTAAATGACTGCCTATGTGGCGCTCTTGTAGGTGCTTCAAAAGCATATCTTCCATGTCTTGCTATTTTTTTCCTTAAGAAGTTTTTACTGACGGAACAACTCACCCGCTCACCCCTACTCCTGATGAAACTCGATACATCCTGTCTACTGTTTTCAGAATATTTTGATTTGAAGATTATGATGTAATAACCAATGCTGGTATTAACAGAAGATCACAAGATGATCATATAAAAAAGGCTTATAACCTGAAATAGAATTCAATCAGAGAAGGTGTTCGAAATGTCCTTTTTTCTCACGAATATACAGTTATATGCTTTTCTCCAAAGAATCCCATAATATCTTCAAAACGGTCAAATATGAGTTCATTCTTATGACATTGAAAATTCTGTCTTTCAATTCGTGAGCTGAATTTACCTCTGTAGCATGATCTTTTTCTTTAAGATACAACTAAACCGTATAATCCAAGAGATTAAAATCTCATGACCGGGAGGCCTATGAATCGCAGGTCCTCTACCTCTATCAATCCATCGATTAGCAAAATGATTACTCAACCAATTACGACACCTTCTATCAAAGTTGCGATAGAGCTCCATTGTATTTGATAATGAATATAAAATAACTCAAATAAAAAGAGTTTCATCAAGAGTACCTTTTTGGTGTAGAATTCAATGATGTTCATGTTTCCTTGAAATTTTGCTTAACAATTTGATTCTAAAAAAGTGTTCAACAGTAACTCGGGCCCTCTTGAGAATCAGACATAAAAACATCGTCATTGGATGTAACAGCTTCAATAGGTCACCTAGGCTGCTGCGTTCACAAACTTACTCAGAGAGTAGAGTAAGACTATAACCATATGATCAGAAATATATGTACTTCGGTCTTGACTCCACATTAGTCGTTCACAATCTTACTCTAACAAATGTCTTTCAAACATGTGAACAAAAGTATAGGTTATGAATAATACTTGTATATATACATTTTTTATATATCATTTCAATATTGAATTGTTGCTATCATGAATAAATAATGAAAGTTTAAGGAGAAAATTCTCTCTATTCGTACATTTTTAGTTGTCTAGTCTATTTTTCTTTCATTTTGAAAGCAGAGCACAACAGTGTTTTTTGATGATTGTGAGGGAATTGATAAATGATCTCAGGACGTTGAAATACTTCTAATGAGACAGAAATAATGAAAAAGGCGAGAAAAAGGATATTATTGTCTGTAATCTTTTCTTGCAAGCAGAAAATAAGAAATGTTATAACATGTTTTCTTTATTGACTTTACGCCAGAAAAAACTTAATACTTGGTAACAAGAAATAGTTTCATTTAAGGAAGTTAAAAAATATTGTATAAAAGATAAAGCAAAATATTAATGAACCTTGACAGATCTTAACTCTTGAATATAACAAAATATCAATGAAGATTTCTAATCAGGTACAAAAAAACAGTTATTGTGGGACTCGATTTATTTGAACTTGAACTCACTACTCTAGGTTCTGCAATACAGGGAGAAACTCTTTTCGAAACTCCATTACCTCCTGTTTAGTTTGAGTTTACTTTGAGCTTCGTTAATTCAATGCTAGCAATTTTATCAAATTTATTAATCATTGAAGTATTTCATTCCTTTTTTTCTTTATTTCAAAGAATAGTTGTTTCACGTGGAAAATTTATTGTTTCGTATTTCGTTATTGAAATATATAAAACAAAACTAGAAATGAATACTTATTCGAATAATATTCAAGTTTCAAAAAGTCTGGACAGAATGAAAATCTTACGTCACAGCTGTCAGAGTATGTGTTTACTCTCCCAAATAGCAGAGTATGCAGAGCTTACTCAGAGGAAGGTTAGGCACGCTCATAGAGTATACTAAAGACTTTCGATCGTACGTCGAAGATGCATGTCGATGGAGCCCCCAAAAACGTTATTCTGGGTGCAACCTTGAACAGCTTTCAGAACATATTCGTATCAAATTTCATTAAAATGTTGCTAGTACTTTCGGAAAAATCGTATAAAATGTGTATATATTAATGTGTAATTATTTTTTAGTTTTCCATGTATCCTAGAGATGGGATCACCTTTTCTTGAACACCCTGTAAATACTTAGTACCTACTTATTATTGAGCTGTTGTGAATTAATCTTTGTAAAATCTTCTTATTTTTTTATTGAACAAATTATATCAAGTTGTATTAATATATGCTCTTCTGATTCCTGACCCTATTTACTGCTACTTGTTTTGTTTACTGGTTGTGGAGTTTCGTATTCAATATCTCTATTTTAGTTAACTTATGGCACTTCATTTCGTATTTGACCAGTTGAAGGTGAAGCAGGCTTATCAGGTCCTGTACTCATAATATTGTGATGGCAGTACTTTTTCAAATTTTATCAAACCAGTTCAGAGCAGTTTCGTTATCAAGAAAGCATTGATTATTCACAGATCACTGCTATATTACTTCATGCAATTAATCCTCAATTTCCGTCTTGAATATTTTAATTCAAATCTAATTAAAGTGTGGATGAAACCTAACGATCAGAATAATTAACTACAAGACGGATCAGATTTTCATCTATATTATCTCAGATATTTTTCTTTTACTGATGAAAAGATCCATAATAATACTTTCGAATGATTACTCATTATCCCACATCTGAAAAGATCCAAATATTATCATTTGAATCCATCTTTGAATGTCCTAACCTGAACATACCCATCTCAAGATGAAAAATTATGCTGAAAGACCGAAGGTATATAAAGGGTGGAAAGTGGACGGTGATAAATGAAAGATAGCCGATTGACTATGATGACGAAAAATTTTATAAATTGGGTTAAGTCTTTTTCGATTTTAGATTTTTATTTTCGGTTAGTGTTTGACAATTTGAGCTTACTACTTTTTCTTTCAATTTAAACAAGAAAGCTTGAACAAGCTTTCACGACGAGAACTATGCCAGAGTGTTCGTGAGGGCACTAGCAATAACATACTCAAGCCAGAACCTTTAGAACATACATCTGCGTCATCTACAGCATATTTCGCCATCATATTTGAACCACTCTCGTACATATTTAACAACCCTTACGAAATTATTAGACCTTATTTGGGCTAGAACGATTTGGCACCGCCCGTAAAGCCCTGGCCTTGCACCGCCAAAATTGGTCTTCTGCTGCTGAGGACCAGAAACTCGAGAAGCATGAAGTAACCTGAAGATTAAATTTCATCGTAAATAGAAAATGGTTCACGGATAATTCTTCCCATTTAAATATTCAGTTCACTGGCCCTCAATGTTCTTCACTGCCAAACTAATACTTGGCATATCTTCAAATCTTTATTGAATCCTTCGTATTCAAATGGTTGTCGCGTAGAACGCAGAAACTTTTGTAACCCTACTTCTAGGTCAGTCTTTACTCTTTTTAAAGCAATGTATGGTCGCAAAAGACAGAAAATGTCTCTGCATAAATTGGATTTCGTCCTTACCAATCGAACGGACCTCCCTGGCGTGTATACATATTCATAGACGTTATCCACTGCTAATTATGGGTCCGATATCAGAGACATGATATAAACATGTAGGCAACATGTCGATTTATATCTGCGATCAAGGACCGATGATTGCGACGCCATCTTCATACAGATAAGACAGTCTTCAATTATTTATAAATCGCTGTAATATCTCAGAGTCGCGTTACACCTTTATTGAATTAATAATTCGCATAATAATGTTTATAGATAGGGGGGAAAAATTCATTTTTAATAACTTCATATCTCTGCGAAGATAGAAGCGGGCATAAGAGAGTCGAGGGACGTGAGATGAATGGTATTTCAAAATGCTGAATGTTCTAGGAGACAGTAACCGAACTTGAAGAAGAGTGTTACAAAATATCGATGCTTCACTGCCAGCATCTCAGAGCTTAATGTCGATTCTAAGGCTAGATGTGACAAGCGGTGCAGTTTTAGATACCCAGGATTGTTGAGATAAGAATGGATTAAACACATCAAAACTGTTGCAAAAGAGAATCTTGTCGATTATTGTAGGTAGAAACAAGTTTCCACAAACTCTTATCATGAGGTTTCTCGTTTCATGAATTGTATTTTGGATATAGGAATTTTTTTGCTCGCTTGTTTCCCGCTTGTAATATTAATAGGTAATACGTTCACGAATTCTGAAATGTCTAGGTTGGAATCATCAAATTCCGACTTTCCTTCTTGAATGAAAGATGAAGACTGTAATGTATGTGTTGGCAACCTTCACAAATGTCATGTTTTCCGCCTGGCGTCGTTTTAGAGGAAGCTGTCAGTTGTTGCTCGATATGTCTGAAAGTGCAGTGTTCGATAAAATAATTAAAAAGCTTGAATGTTATCAATCCTCATAGAATAAACATAACAGAGACATCTACACGAATATTTCTATCCACTCCGCAACCTAAAAACCCAACTGGCATCTGAAAATAAGATCTGAATATTAAAAAGCTTGCTCGTACTGACCATAAGCCATGCCGCACTCATCTGACATAACTTTCAAAGCAATAAGGAAGAAGAAGTCTGAAAAAAAAGTACAATAGAGAAAGTAAAAAAAAAGTACACATAGGTGCGATATCATTCGGTGTTTCTTAGAATCATGCGTTTTTATAACTGGCATAGAAGCAACATAGACGTCTTCAACGTCAGCATGGATTGTTTCAAAAAATCGGTGATAAGATACTTGAAATCATCATATTGTTGAGAGCTAGGATGTGATGTATGAATAATGGTCCCTTTCACTCATTGGCGATAGAGAGAGTTTGTCAACTTTGTAAATATTAATTTTGTTAGATGTTAAGAAACCACATATATTTTGTTATTGTAATTTAATTCAAAATTTGTAAACCTCTATTATTGGGTTTCCTGTTGAGGTTCCTGTTCAAATAAATGAATAGAAGTCAGAACCACATATGGTACTTCAGCGATAACCAGAACATAAAAGAACTGAATATTATAACTATATAGGAAATGGTAATGAACAGATAGAAAAAATGAAAGAAAATAGCAACAGAAATGGTAATGAACAGACAGAGAAAATGAAAGAAAATAGCAACAAAGAGAATAAGAACATTTCAGCTCGATAGGTAATGTCACACAATAAGACAATCCCAATGTTCAGATTTCAAATAGGTCCAGTTCTCCAGAAACACCTAATAGGCCGTCGAACTTAGTAAAATTGAAGAGAAGAATAACTTAATAAACAGGAGAAATAGTTTTCTGGAAGCAAGTATAAAAACAGAAAAAATGATGTGACAGGTGTATAGAGAATATAAAGTCATCATCGTCGTCTTTGGAAAAAAATGATGACCATTGTAAAAGTCCTCCAAAAATTTCACTTCTTCATTTTCATGTCTGTCAGTGATTTTTGATAAGATATGAAAACAAGTAGCGTTAGGCTGGTTAGATACCTCGATTACTGACCGATCAGGCAATTTATTTGGAGGAGCAAAATATTTCCCTATTTTTTCATTTACGAACTTTCACATTTCTTATCATATAAGCCACCATGACTCCAAACTTATCGAGGAAATATGTGTCTGAAATGTCGCTTTCACTCAGAATTTACCTTTTCAATAAAAACAGATCACCTTAAAATATACTAAAAATTAAAAATCTACCAAGCGAAATTATGAAGTTGTCGATGACCCTTTTAATTGAATTTCTTCATAAATGCAATTTAATGGGCAGTTATATTTTAATTTTTATGCGGAATTCCCCGTAGGGTGCCATAAAATATGACCAATATAGTCAACTGATGTTGAATTCATGTTGTCGTTTTATTTTCAACACTCATCTTCGATTTTCAGCATATGAAACCATCTTCTGCAAGCAGGGGCGGAACTACTGGAAGGAGAGCTGAAAGATATGTAGTTAAACTTATCAGTTTCACACCGTTCATATCTTCTTCTTCAACAATCGTGAAAACGAGTCGTATCGGATTTCGTCACACGTCACACTTTTAGAGTGAGGATAAGCCACTGTTACTGAAAGTTTTCATAAAATACCTACCCTCAAATACGTTAAACCTACAAGTTTTAGATACCCAGGATTGTTGAGATAAGAATGGATTAAACACATCAAAACTGTTGCAAAGAGAATCTTGTGGATTATTGTAGGTAGAAAAACAAGTTTCCACAAACACTTATCATGAGGTTTCTCGTTTCATGAATTGTATTTTGGATATAGGAATTTTTTTGCTCGCTTGTTTCCCGCTTGTAATATTAATAGGTAATACGTTCACGAATTCTGAAATGACTAGGTTGGAATCATCAAATTCCGACTATCCTTCTTAAATGAAAGATGAAGACTGTAATGTATGGTTTGGCAACCTTCATCAGAGTACAAGGGGGAAAAGGACTCGACTCGTACACATCCTTCAGAATATCTTGTATTTCCTGTGGAAAGAAAACAATTTCCCAAAAAGGAACATTAGCCATCTCTCTCATACCCCATGCGTTTGTCTCACCCATGGGGGGCGAAAAAGATTGCCAAAATCAGAATTTTGCATTTTATTTTATTTTTGAAAAATGTTCGAGTTTTTTTTTCATGTTGATGTTATTCACAAAAAGTGTAATACCCAAAGAATTACTCATGATTTTATGACCACGTTTAGTTCGGAACGGTAGATTTACGGAGCATTTTGAAAATGGTGGGTCATCTCTCCCTGTTTCATCCTACATACCCTCAATTTTGAATAATGGTTGGATAAAGGCAACTGCATCAAATAACAACATTCTAATTAGTTAGTTACGGAAAAGCACCTAAATCACAATTGAAAATTCAAATTTGCTGTGTTTCAGAATTTTACATCAATATGTACAAAAACATTGATAATAAAATAATATTGAGAGTATTCAAGACACCGAATGAGAGATATTGGGGAATCGAGGAGTCCAAAAAAGGTATTGACACCGTCCTCTATTTGAGCAGAAAAAATCAGTTTGGAATAGAAAACTACTCCAAAATCCTGAACTTGGTTCAGAAACTCTACACAGTTTTTCACCGCTGAGACGGTTAGGGTAATTAAAAAAAAAGGTAAAAGACTGATATCCAGATGGTAGTCGAAGTGTTTTTTTTACTAGGATGAGTGGAAATCTTTCAGGTTGAAAATTTCAGTCTGAATCCGATTCAGGAAAGCATAGAATCTGAAAATTTTCACATAGTCTGCTCTTAGTTTGCATCCGAGAAGATACATCTACCAAACGGTACAATTCGCATGATTTTTCTTTCCTTTAGTTTGACCGAGAGTCTGACCAATCTGTAGATATTTCGCAATTCCTTGTTCGTCCAAGGCTTTCACCTATTGTCTCCAACCAATGTTACAAGTGAAAGATCAAATTTCATCAGCACATATATGGACGCCATGTATCACCTATCAATTTCGAAATCAAATTGATCCTGTCGATTCGATTTGCGACTCGATCAATTTGAATCCTGCCTTATGTGGAGAAGGACGGGTCGAAAACTCACACGAATTATTTATGGCAGTATAAATACTGCCAAATCAGGTCAGTTGTGTACACACGGCGAACGAAATCACCGAAATTATCATACATCAATTTGAATAAACGGTTCTAATTTGACTTTTGAGCTGATTCATCAGAATCAGAGTGAGTTTTTTGTTCTCTTAATTGCAGTTCAACTGCCAAAGTTGAAGCCACAGGCTGTGTCTTCTCAGGCAGAACGAGGATTTATGGTTGCTTTCACGTGATTATAACATTACTGGGATTGATGGACCCAAATGGCAACACCAAATTTGATCAAATATCCTGTTGACCACTTTTGGGTTGTCAGTTTTATCTGTGTCTTTAAAATATTTTCGTATATTAACAGGTGTAGAGAAACGTAGAACCAAATATGACGAGGAATTGAAATGCGTGCTGAAAAGGAGCAGCAGGAATTTTTTCCTCACGGATTTGGGAAGGTGTAACTTTCTAAACCTCGATTACATGTGAAAAGTAATGCTTTCCAAACGCTATTAGGATAAATAATAATTCACAACGTCAGTTCCAAGACAAACGTTCCAGCGCAACAGTGTTTCATTAATATTGTGAAAATCCAAGTGAACCAGCGAAATGGATTGTTTGAAAGAATCATCAGAATATTTACCAATGTTTGTTATAGACGCTGCAAAACAGGCAACCATATATTCATTTCTGCGAAAATCTCGATAACTATAATAATTCGATCTACCGTTTAACTTGAAAAAAAAAGTGTAAATGGAAAAAGTATACAGGAGTCCTGAAAAGTAGTGAGTGTAGATCAGAATGTGCTCTATCCGCGGCTCTATCGGATGTGAAAAAAATCTTTTATATGAAAGTCTCTCAGTTTTCGAGATTTTTGATATTTTATGAAAATGTTGAATTTTTTCGCCTTAATCTCATGCCATAGGTACAATATATTACTTCTCGAATCAGTGATGGTGCGTGAATAAAGTTGAATGATTGCCTCAATGTATGCACTGGAAAAGAACACGAATTCTCATCCAGGGATTCTGAAAGAAAATGTTTGAAATTCACGTTTTGGAGAAAGTGTTTTTTTTGTACCGGATTCGATCTGGGGTGGTTTGAAAAAAGCACTGGTCCTTTTCTGCAAATGACGTTTAAAAGTTGCCTATTCTGTGGGTATTTCGAAAAGGTGAAATACGAGTGACAATCCTCTTCAGTAAAAAGCTTCGAATGTTGAGCGAAATCAGACCATTTCTATGAAACACTGAATTTGTAACCTTTTTCGAGAAATCTTATATTTTGCACATTCTCCTGTAACATATTGAATAAATCTATCGTTACTCCTTGAAATACTTATGAAGTGAAATTATTTAATTGCAATGATATGCGCACAGGAAATTCAGAATCAACAAGTCTATCCAAAGTCACTTAATGCAAATCAAAACAATGAACAATGTGGTGAGAACGATAATTCATAAGCAAATGTTCAAAATAACAACCCTTTCGCGAATAAATGCCCTGTATCTATTCAGAATTTATGTTTATAAGTATCCAAATTTCTTTCCGCTATTTAGGCCGCCGAAATACGAATGTAATCTCGTAATTTCGCTTCATCTCTCATTATAGTATTGAAAAGAATTTAATTTTCTCGAACAACCTCAGTAAAACAAAATTTAAATGAAATAGATTTGGCGAACGAGGAGGCCACAAAACTTAACATATGTGTGGTCAAACATTTCCTAAAATTACGACTGTAGTGTGTTTAAACCACAGTTCATATTGGATTTTGAGTAGTGAAACTTCCTAGAGTAGGGTAAATTGTTCCTCAAAAAATCCAAATTCTTGGGTGCCGTTGCGTAATTGCGGCAATTTTGACTGTCCGAGTATTTTTTTCATTAACTATTCCTGTCCATAAATTTACCGTGAATCGACATTGGGATCTGTCTTGCCATTTATTGTGCAGGTTTGACATTTGCAAACTGTAAAATTATGTTTATTATAGTAAAAAATAATTAACATAAAAAAAGTCTATTTCTTTTTTGAATAAGACGGTTCTATTTCAT
Source organism: Hippodamia convergens (assembly GCA_038502775.1). Lineage (NCBI taxonomy): Eukaryota > Metazoa > Arthropoda > Insecta > Coleoptera > Coccinellidae > Hippodamia > Hippodamia convergens. The sequence continues at coordinate 22,819,919 of CM076614.1, forward strand.
TTCCTAGGTTGCTGAGCTCATACGAACAGCTCGTGAAAAGTAGTTACCAATATAAACTCCCTGCATGAGATTTCGTGCGATTTTTCAGTGCATAAACTGAAACTATCATTCAACTATATTCGCGCCAAAAAAACTCATTCGAAAAGTATCATTAATTAATTAATTGTACCTATGGCATGAAACAACGTTATTGAAATGAAAAAATTCAACATTTTTATAAAACACTTAGAATATCGAACACCCTGATACTTTCATATGAACGATTCTTTCACATCAGGCGGAGCACATTCTGGTCTTTTCGGGACACCCCGTATATGAACTAGTTTATGGAAGATTTATTATATTTAATAAATCAGTAGGTACCAAATAAAATTGACTTCAAAATACACGCTAATTCTTGGTTTTTGATAAATAAATCATCTTTCTATAATCACCAGTGCGAGAAAAATATATTTTTTTTAAATGGCAACTTAGATTGTGTAATATCTTTGATTTGGCATATTTGAATGCTCATCCAAAGTACATCTACAATATTTCCATATCTTTATCTGTTTTTTAACTGAAATAATAATTTTGAAGTGCTTTATTGATCTTGACTATTTCACAATTTTTCTTCAGAATTGTACCGGAAGAACCTTCGGGGATAGCGATTCTTATTTACGCAGTGGGTACCTGGATTAAATTTTCATCATGTGAAAAAATTTCGTTGAAATGTTGAACATTTGTCCAATTCTTATGTCAGCATGTTTTTCGTGAAGGGCACACCCAACATCTGAAAAAAATTTAATGTTTGGGTACTACTCTTAGGGCCGATTTACTCTTCTTCCCTGTAAAGTATGCGTTGACCACTTGCTCGTCTAATTTACAGATGATTTTCGGGATATTTTCATTTATTCTTCTGGTAGCTACTGCATCATTTTTGAGATACATGCATTTTTCTGATTGAATAACCTTAAAATAAATTTTTTCATTAATATCGCAAGCGAATTTCTTGTCAGTGAAATAACGAGTTTAATTTTTTTTTTGTTTCTTCTAGCTTGCCCAAAACAATTCTACGTACAGGAAACAGGAAGGTTAACCTCGATACCTTGTTTACTGGGGCACCTTGTACGAGTGAATGGAGATGACATGCATATACTGCAGGACCATTTCCTATATTTATGCTGGCTGTAGGACTAGAGCTGAACATTTGTAATACAAAGAACAATTTATATTATATTCCTATTATTGAATTATTTTTGCATCATGAGAAGTAAGAAACGTTGAATATTTTGGATGAAGTATATAAAAAAAATCCTCTATATGTTTCATATCCAATTAGAAAAATAAATACAATTTTTCGCACGATGATGAATATTTCACACCAGATGGTTTCGCCAATACTTGTGAAATTTGACTTTCTACAGGATGTTAAGAAAGCGCGGAAAACTCTGTCGAGTCGAGGACAATTCAAGTACCGAAGGAAGCCTAATGGAGATATGTTAAAATTATTTTTTTTTTCATATTGAGGTACTTGTCCGAGCCTCGCTTTGCATGGCACGGATCAGCGTCGAGTCATCTTCTTGGACATTAAATACCAGTTATATATAATATCTGTACATAACAGAAACGTCTTTTTCGATCTGAGGACGGTAGCCCCATCGCATTCTCCACTAACGATCCTCTCCATCATGCCACGACTTAATTGGAGGATAATTTTTTAATTATCACCGGGTATTTGCGCTGCTCGTAAACCTTTAATTACTCCAAATAAAAAACTTAAAACGTGGCCTATTTACACGCCGCAGAGTTAATTCGAAATTAAGGGGACCTATCGATGGAATCGAATTTACCCATCTGATTTCAGAGTGTCTAAGTCCATAGGCGTAGGGGACTGAAAGTGGTTTTAGGATATCAAAGTATCGAAGAGTATGAAGAATAATGGTTGAAATTTGGTCGAATTGAAATGAAAGGAGCCTGTTTAAAAGGGTAAAATTCAAGTTTTAATGTCCTAATGATTAAATAAAAAACACTACTGCTTTTTCAAATCTGATTAAAGAAAAGCTTTCATACCGATCTAGAACCACACTTATTCTATTTGTTTCATGAGAAACGTATCAATTCATTTATCTCAAAGGCTCTTTTCTCTCATTCTCTCCATTTCGTATGCCTACAGCTCTTTCCAATTCAGCAATCTAAGAAAGCAGTGATTTTATCTGAAACATATTCTTTTTTTCGGCATTCAAAATGACCGGAACTTTCAAGAAGCTTGAGCTAATTCGAATTTGTCTTCTTGCGTGATTTTAACCCATCAATTTCTCCATATCGTTAATTTTTTCTCCAAGTTCATCAATTGTGATAGATAGGTTTTAAGAGGAAGGAGTAACAGCATTTAGGAGTCATTGCTGATGAATGTTTATCTTTCAATGAACATGGCGAATATATTGTTAAGAAAAATCTCCTAACAGGCTCATTTTGTAGCAAGATATAGTAACAGGATATATTTTTACTGTAAGTTGACCATGTTCAAGGCAATGGTTCTCCCACATGTTGATTATTTGTAATACAAAAGGCTATGAATGAAGGAATGAGAATACAATCCAGTTGTTACAAAACACTTATAGAACTTTTGTTGAAAAATTTAAATTAAATGAATATCAAGAACAAAAATTGAGTTCAGTTGATTAGAAATGAAATGTTACCTGAATACTTGATAGGCAATTTAATGAGAGCATGAGTGTTGGAATTGCTTGCTGCAACCAGTATTAGACGATATTTCCTCTATTTCAGTCAGTGAAATACTCTGGAAATTCAGATAAGTGGCTTTTGTATTGTATCTTGGCAGTTGGTGTGACTTAATTGATTTGATTTGAAAATTGACAGAATCGGAGGAACATACAATCGGCAATGCCAGTTAAAAAAGGTGAAAATAAGTGTTGATATGGCAAGCATAATATTCACAGGGATCGAATAACATCCGAAATGAAAATCTCTCCAAGTAAGGACATTGGAGAATGAAGATTAATGAATACTGTGTAACTGAGACATGATTTTAATATTCCTAGAATATTATGCGATTTTACCTGATGAGGAAGTCTTATTTTTCGTTCAATACCAGACCACATTTTTTTGTCAACTGATTTGCTCCTGAGAATCAGTACAAGAATTTACTCAGTGTTTCCTTTATTTGAAATTTTTTATCGACTTTGTTTCAGAGGCTGCGAGCGGAAATACCAGGTATCAGGAAAATTTGAGGCTTCCCAGAATATAGTTCAAGCTATATTGAATTCCACTTTATAGACTATAGTATCTATCATACATTGACAGAAAAATTTTATTAAAATGAAAAAAAAGTATGAAATATCATTCGCATAGTGTCTCAGATCGGGAAGAACTGTAAATTTAAACTACAGATGAAATATTATTTGATTAAATAAAAAGAATAGTTGAAAGAATGAGAGAACATAGCATTAAAAGAGTACTGAAAATACTTCTGCGAAAAACTCACAAATAACATAAGTATATACATCAAGGTACATATTTCAACTAGAAGAAAGGAGAGTAAAGTGAACAACTAAAAAAATGGGATGAGAAGTGTATGGAAAATAATTTCCGGTCCTAATATGAAGATCAGTGATCTTTTTACTATGGTGTTTTGAATCAGATATATCAGGATATTGTTTTAGACAGTTTTGTTCGTAAATGTTCGTCTATTCTACTTGTAGGACTGAAAATGTTTGTGAGGAAAACGAAATAAAGAGGTGACCCTATCAGGTGTAGAAGTTTTTTATCAAATATGAGTGAAAATATTGAAGAATTTGTTCCTCAAATGCACCCGTCAGGTCCAGATTCACACAAGAAAAACTCGAAAAAATTGTGTTTTGGACTGATTGAATGAAATTCAATTTTGAATTTGCTGTTGAATCAGATAGAAAAATTATAGTAGGCCAGGTATGCCAAAGGTTTCAGGGGACAACTGCTCTTGTTTGTGGTGTATTTCAATATGAAGTAATTGAAAAGTTTTGGTGTTGTAAGACACTCGAACAGATCTACGAAAGGTAGATTCAAACAATTTGTTATAACCTCGAGTTTCCTGAAACCCACCATTAATGTTCCTTAAATATTCAACTAGTGAAAAGGATTACAGTGGATGAAAGCAATTTAGAAGCCAAGGGAAAATACTCAAAGAATCTCAAAATTGAGAGTGATTTCGGGATAAAACATATCTCAGAAATACATAAATTTTTCACTGGTGCTACTATATCTATAAGAGATGGAAGAGTAATAAGTTTTGCTTGCACTAATAAAAAAAAAAATAATTAGTATACTCACGTTGATACATTACAGAAAGCAAATCTCTCCTCCACCACTGCAGAAAAGTTAATTAAAATTCTCATTAGCCTGCAATACTAACTGAATGTTCAATTCGTGTTTTTCAAATCAAGATGAGATGCGCTCACAGATTTTTACAAATTACCAGAGTTTCAATTAGTACACGCTCTTTTCTGAAAGAATCTTGATGCACTTTCGAACCCACTGGACGAATAAAGCAACAAACCAAGCAGGAGAAGATGTAACAAAAATGTGAAAAGCAATCTGTGAGTTCCTTTAGCTCACATGGCAGATATCTGATTTTGCCTTTTTCAAGTGTTTTTTCGACGTGAACTCTATTGGTAGGTATTTCTGTTTAGAATGAGTGCAAAAACTCAAGAGGTCGTTGGGCAAGTCCCGATCAGGTTCAATTTGTCAAAAAAAAATTAAAATTGAAGAAAAAGCAGGTTTTTACTCTCATTTTCACGTTTTTCAATGGAAAATTTCTGATCGTAAACGGGAATTAAATATGATTTTTGAATAAAGTTCGATGTGACAATTCGACTGAAATTTCAGTGTTATAAAATTGTGGGAACTTTCCTGATTACTAAAAATACTGATATTTGGAATATGAGATATAATAATAATTCACATAATTTAAGTTCTTACATAACAGTCTTTGAACTTCTGTTTTCTCGAAGAATAATCACTCGAGCTTCGTTGAAAAATCCCTTCGGATAAAAAGCAGCAAATTTCATATTTGAACTGCAACAAATTGATGAAAAGAAGCAATTAGGTTTCGGAATAATCTATCGAGCACGTTATCGAGGAGATGATTGAAATTAAAAAATGAGTTTCCTATTGCCATTGATGAGTGAAACAAAAAATTAAAAATTATTGACAATTTATTGTTCTACTCATTTTCAGATCTTTGTTGGATCAATTGCAGAGCCCATTATTTTCATAAAAAAAGAAGAATCTAACATTGTATATTCCGTGAAGAAAATTCAAATGTACATATCAAAATATCAAAATTAACCAGGTGGTATAGTCAAATCGTTTGACACCAATTTTTACATGAAGTTTTCAGAAAATGATGTCTTTGTTCTTTGTATTTCGTCTTGTTTTCAATGAGATTTCGCTCCAAGCAAGAACTTCCACATGAATCTATATGTGTTGCAAAATGTTCTCAAATTGAATATTGTTTCATAAGTGGGATAAGGGATAGGTCATAATAGTTTGATTGCTCTCCTTTTTCGCTACCTAGTACAATTTTTCTCATCAGACCTCTTAATTTTTGTTACTCTCTCAATATGTCTGTTTTTTATAATAATAATAATAATAATAAAGGCCTTTATTCAAGAAGAAAATGTTAAAAGTTATTACAGTAATATTAATGGGCGAGGTTCAGTTCGCCCGGGGTATATCACTGATACACCCCGAACGTCTGTCCAACTAACCCAAAAATGAAAAAAAAAAACAGTTGTTGAATGTAGAAAAAAAAGAAAAATATTAATGATATTGAAGATATTGAAGAAGGTTATACCCATAAAAATAATATAAAATTATCATCTATGTTTTTCATGTGCCCTTTTCTTCTAGTTTTTGATCCCAACATTCACTCTTCTCGGTTGAGGTCACAATTTTTTGCTCTCAGCCTTCTCGATACTCATAAATTACTCATCAAATAAATATTCCGGGTCCAGTTACAAATGTGGAATCCGTGATTGAAAACGAGAATTCATTTTCGTGCAACATAGAAACCATTAAATGGGGAAATAACGAATTTGAAGAATGACCGAAAATTTTTCAGCTAACGAATCAAGGTGAGAAAAGTACACTTAGAAAATTAGAGAAATCAAGGCAAATAAAAATACACAAAACTATGTGAGTACTTTCAGTAACACACAAGCAATAATGAAACGAATACGGGAGCCTAAGAAAATGAAAATCACTAACACTGCAAATAAAACTTTTATTTTTTCTAAATCAGGTTCAGCAAATAGTTGTAGAACTCAACTTTAGCCAACACTAAGAACATACACGAATGAACTTGTCAGTCGCCACAGTAGGAGTAACATTACTATGAAAACTTGGTAACACTGAGAAATATCTTTAAATGTGCTATATGAACTCTATAAGATCGTCGGTAAATTTTTTCGAATTTTAATTTTTTTGCTCTATGCTCAAGGAAAATTTCATCTAGCTAGACCGATGCGAATGTCGCATTATCAGTTCATTCAGCTCTAATTTGCTTTTTACGACTTTCGAGATAGGTATTCAGTTTTGAATGGAAAAGGATTCTTTTTCTCTCAACTGCCGATATCTTCGGAAATACCGTCGCTTAGCAAGCCAAGGGGCGATTTTTTTTTGTACTAAAAATTTTCTGAAAAAACCGTTTTGTTCAATTAAGGTGAAATTTTTCGTCACCTGTCACATGAACGTGGAAAAAGAGCACAAAATTGTCAATTTGGCTTTTTTTGGTTAATGGACTGTATGCTCTACAATATTGGGCTAAAAGCTAGGTTATAAAAAAAATCGGCAGCCTGATGTTCTCCAAAGTCTCCCCCTAAATCGGTAGATCGATCGGTTCAGGGGTTTTCTTGCACCGATTGATAACATTTGAATAAATTAAGAGAACAAGGTTTTTTTCCTTGAACTTGACCCGATCCTTTCAAATCGTTTTTTTTTTTCCGACTGTTTTTTGAAAATTGGTGTCAGAAAATGGAAAAATTTTGTCGCTCAGAATTTTGCTTAACGATTACTGTAGGCTAAGGGGTATCAACTTCAAATTAATTCCATGATTTTCTGAGGAAAATGAAGGTTTAAATGTATCCAGTGCTCGATCCAGTGTCCATAGCTTCAGTAGAGCAAGGGCGGATAGGTATTAGCTTTTTTTCGTGGAGGGGGTAATAACCATTGAGAACGAATAACTAGAGAATTCCGGTTTTTTGAGCTTGAAAGGTTTTTGCTTACACAAATTTAGGAAATTTCTATTGCTCATACACTTCACGTAACAATTGAAGGAACAGAAAAATTTTCAAATTTTTTTTTAAAACAGTTTGTATTTCAGTGACAAATGGTGGAATGGAAAACCAACTTCTGAAGCTTGAGAAGAAGTTTCTGAAATCATTGATCAAAAATTTTTCAGAGTACCGGTGGCCATGCAATCATCGGATAAAGCACGAAGAAAAAACTTTCGAAAATTTTTCGAATTTTTATTATTTGGTCTACGCTCACGGAAAATTTTTTCGAGCTAAACCAATGACGTTGCATAACCGTTCATTGAGCTCTTATTTGCTTTTTACAACTCTCAAGATATTCAGTTTTGAATGCAAAATTATCCTAGCGAGGCGAAAAGCGATTTTTTTTTCTAAAGAAAATTTTCCACAAAAATCTGTTTTTTTCAATCACATAAACGTGTCATTTTGCCACGCTTTGTTTGGAGCCTGATGTTCCCCAAAGTCCCGCCCAAATTGGTAGATCGATCGGTTTTTTTCATCCGATTGATTGAACATTTGAAAAAATTGTTTAGAACAAGGTTTTTTGCCTTAAACTTGACCTCATCTTTTCAAATCGGTTTTTTTACCTAATGAGTCGAAAGGTTTTCAAAAAAACTGTTTTTTAAACGTGATATCAGGGTGTCAGAAAACGGAAAAATTCTTTTTTTTATGATTCATAAAAAAAAATTCGAATGAAAAATGAAGAAATAATGTAATTATTGATTGATTAGAAAATAAAGGTCTAGTTTAAGGAATAAAAACCATGTTTCCTTGATGTTTTCAAATTTCAATCAATCGCAGTTCTCTTGAAAACTGCTGAAACAGATCGATCTACCGATTTGGAAGGGACTTCAGGCAACGTCAGGCTGTAAAATTTTTTCATAACCTGAGCTTTTCCGCCAATATTGACGATTATACAGTCTATTAAAAAAATGGTATAATGTCATTTTTTTGCTCCTTTTCCACCTTTATGTGACAGGTAAGAAAAATTTTTTTTTTAATTGAACCAAACAGACTTTTGCAGGAAGATTTCTGTACTCACTAGGCGATCAGAAGTTTCGGAGATATTGGCAGTTGAGTGGAAGAGGATCATTCAAATTAGGATATCTCGATGACAAATGGTCATTTCTGAAAGTCATGAAAATGAAATTAGAGCTGAATAAATAGGTTATGTGTAATTTGCATCGGTCAAGCTCAAGAAAGTTATTCCATGCGCGTAGAAAAAAAAAATATTCGAAAAATTTTAACATTTTTTTTCTTGCTTTATCCGATGATTCCATGACTACCAGTACCTACTCCGAGAAATTGTGAACCAATAAATTCAGAAACCAAAGTTTTCAAGCTCCAAAATTTAGTTCTTTTATTTCCTATAAGACCATTATTCACTGAGAGACAGCCTGTTAAAAATCACCAAACAATTTTTTATATTTTCCTGTTCCTTTAATTACTGTTGCTCGAAGTATATATTAAAAATATTGAAAAAATTACGAATTTGAAATTATTGTATGAAATTTTTTGTGCATCACGTTGCGTAGGTACCCCTTTTTCAGATTTTCGATACTCATGGGGGGGGTAATTAAATTTTCTGTAGAAAAAAAAATCGCCTTTCAGCTCGCTAGGCGATTAGTTGTTCCGGAGATATCGGCAGTTGGATTGTATATTTGAATGGAAATCTCAGTTCGAGTCAGAGAATATACCCAAAATGAGTATTCGTAGCTTCATTTTGAGAACAACTGCTTCTTATCCTGAAAAACCCATATATTTGTAAATAGAGATGATCGTTATTCCAATGGAGTATTTTTCAAATTCAAATGAAGAATGCTTACTAGAAGTGAGAATTTATGTTGAGAATACGAATATTCACATTTTAGCATTCGAGATTATTTAATTCGAAAGATTTTCCTTAGATTGAGAATGAAAATCTCAAAACCAATATAAATGATTGAGAATATTCGACTGTTCAATTGTTGAATTTTCTTGTTTTTTGTGCTGAAATGACTATTTTACTCAACGATCATCAAAAAGGCTACTTTTCATCACGTGGGAATAGAATCGGAACCAATTCAAACAAAATACGGGATAGCAAAGCAAGCACTTCCCTGTATCCTGTTTTTTATATCTCACGAAATATTATTCCCACTTCAATCCGAATAAATTATAACTTCTGAAGGAACAAACGTTATACATTCGCAACTGGAATTCGATCATAAAACAAAACAATACAGATCCGACCTTTCCCGAAGTCAATAACTGTTCCTCCATAAACATACTGAGTTAAAAAACTCAACAAACGCACTTTAAATTATAAATTCATTCGATTTACAAAAAGCCTCCACCGGCAAAAGAGGGAAACAACAAAACGAACAACGTGGTTCAGTCGACAACGGTATCAAGTATGTCGTGGGAATCGCACATGGATCCTGGTAGGTCATGAATTATGAATGGCGTTTCCTCAAAGCTGGCAATGTGGAGCATTCTATTATTTTGACCCAGTAC